>JASDQU010197711.1:17260-29337 GCA_032191745.1 Picea mariana | reverse complement strand
TCTAGAAGTAGAACCTTCTAAGAAGTCCTCTTACATTTATTATATCTAACTACCATAGTGGGCCTTATTTAATAATATAGTGGACCTAGTCCATCTTATATTGAATGACCTCCACTATTATCACTATGGGCCCTCTGGGCCCCCCTACTACCTCTCTAGCTACCTTACAGTGTGAAAGGGGTATATTATAGATGTCATGTTCATTAGTGGTCATCAGGATCAAAGAAGGGTCCACTTCGGTAGGATGGTCGAGAGAGACTACATTAGTGTGGTCAAATGAATATGGTTGAATGACCTCTGCAAGTATACTCTAGTTGGTGTGAATGTTATTGAATGCTCCACAATCTATAGATGCATGCAAGTTGGTATTATGAAAGGTACACCAAGGTGCATTTCTCGGTGTGGATGGGGAAGCAGGGGAACCCAGGGAATGCTCAGTATGTGAAGAACTAGTATAAGAAGGACCATATCAGGTTGGGGGAGAGCGGATTTGAGGATAAAATTTACGCTCCATGGCCAAGGCCCAAATAAATGCCTTGTCCAAGGAAGGAGACTTGAACAAATCGAATTCACAAAGGAAAATTGTTAATAAACCATAATTAAATTTGACAATCAATACATCTTCTTGATATTAAATGTCTAGCTGTATGCACAACTTGTATAAGACATGTATGTAGCTCTATATTGACTGATGAGCAACTTGTCAGAGTTGAAACCATTTGGAAAGGAGGCTACATCGATATCCCAAGGAATAGAAGCACTCTCTCAATGCATGGAAAAATCCCACCCACGTTGTAATGTGTGGTGTCTATGTCTTGATTAGGTCGCCTATATCCATGAACCAGAAAGAATTCTCCAGCTAAGTGTCCGACCATGTCTATGAAATTTCCTCGAGTTGTAGACAGACAATCTGAAGATTCATGTCTTATATCATATTAGGAAATGTACAAAAGTATGTGGAAAGACTGCAAAGCCAAGAATCGACATTGTCGCCATTCATTTGAACCATAAACTTCGGTAATTGGAACTGTGTATCAAGCTACATGGGTTTTGGAGCTCCATGTTGTTGCAGATAGTGTAGCTCCTAGAGAGTGATCATTAAATATTGAATTGGAGTTGTGGCAGTGAATGTAGAATCCTTTGTTGACGACTCCCTTTGCAGTGGCATAGTTTTCATGAAACATAGATTCCAATCTGTCACTATATGTTATGCTAAGAATCACTGAACTCCTTAGGGGCCTTGAAAAGGCACCCGGTACCCTGAAGAGGGTGTGTAGAGAATGGTGAAAAATGAATGTGCTGGAAGCCCTGAGGAGGGCGCACTAGAAGTCCTGAAAATGACATCTTGCTCTGTGAAAAAATAATTGTTGGATAGCCTCTCTTCTGAATTTTGTGGATGAGCATAAGTTGACTTGGAGTCTGGATCTCATACCAATTGATCTGCAAGTTAGATATGAAAAGCACAAAAAAACTAAATACGCAATGAAGAACATAAATTAGATAGTATGGAGCAAAGAAAATAGAATATACATGAAAATGAAGAAGAAGAATTAGAAGAGAAAATAACCATCAAGTTTATTGAGTGATAGAGGAGCATCTTCTATAATCAAGGTGATTTTTTCTTCTCATTATTAGTTGATTACAATAGAAGTTGCAACCACTAACTAAATGTTTACAACAATAATTATTAAAATCACACTAAATGCTTGGAGCGGAGAGTGCTAAAGTGAACTGCTGTCTACAAGAAAAATAGCTAAAATTAATTGCAACACTAACTACAATACTAGCTAAGGAGTGCCCCCTCATCATGAGTGGAAAAGGAAGTTGGACTCACTTCCTGGTGGCCCATGGAGTCAACCCCCCTTCCATCCACCCAAATTTTCCTCCCCCTTCTCCTCCCCCTTCTCCACTTTCCATCCCACCCTGTCATTAATTGTTTCCCTCCTTCCCTTAGTGTTGTTGTAACATTCCACCGACCAACCACAGGCTGGGGTATGCCACTTCAGAGAAACCTCTCATCCTCTGATACCAATCGGTAAAATTCCCAACCTTTGCAGGTCGGACCATGCTACTCTAGGGAAAATTTTCCATTCCCTTTTACTGCGGAACATACAGTAACATACCCAATAGTCAATTGATCTATACCACATAAATTTACTCTTTAAACTGCATGAAACTAAAAAATATACACACAAAATTCTTTCGGAAGCTTTACATATAAACATAAATAAACAATTATTTTCAGTAACATATGCCTTTTATACTAAAATAACATTAACTACAGATATGCAACATTTACAGGGAATTACCCATAAAAATACATGCAATTATAATCACATATATGATAAATCGTAACATAGGCATGTAAATAACAAAGCATCATATCATTTTATCATACAATTGGTACTTATCTTAGAAAGATTGTCACCAACTGCGTACAGACCATCCATGAACCTCCCATCCATAGACTACATTTTTCATCACTCTCAGTAGTGAGTCACCCCCAAGCTGAGACTGAACTCCACCCAAGGAAAAGAGTTCCTATCTAGGCTAAGGCTCATGGGCAATAGGAAAGACTCTGTCTTAGGTGCTCACTCAACTAACAGTCTACAACCTCTCATTCTCCACATGCTTGTCCCACCCAAGGAAGTGTGCCCCTTCTCTACTCATATTCCCTCAACTACCCCACTTCCCTTCCAGGGCTTCAGAAACAGCTTGGAACGGAAGTCTCAGAGCACTGTAGCTGTAGTTTATCACCTTCGGGAATCAATCCCCAACAATTCTCTCGCTCAGATAATTTCTCACGGGCCTGACAACTTGCTTCTTCAATCCCGCTCCAAGCTAACCAGCTACACCAACTGAAAAGGGATATGGAAACAGACTCCTGAATGGTGAAATGGTTGTCTCAAGGATAACGAAATGCATGAGTGAAAATGGTCATGGAATCATTGACTGGATAACTAAGTGTGGGAAGAGTCAATGTGAACTCTTCATGGAAGTGATGGTGATAATGATGGTCAAACTGCTCTAAGGTATCCCATGAAANCTTGACACTTGTCATATCAGAAGTTACTTTGGTCCACTTGTCCCCAACTTTAGAACTTAAGATAAAATAATTATCCATACGTTATACTTTAGGAAATATTAATATAATATTCCCTTGACTTTTGGCTGTCACTTTCCCTAACTGGTGAAGTTTAGTCCCCCATATATTTTATCGTGGTCGGTCTGCGTGTGGTGATGTATTTTATATTAATCATGAGTCATGTACAAAGTAGGCACATTGGCCTTTGACATCTAGGCGTTCAGGCCTAATACAAAAACATAAGAATCCCAACTTATAATAACCAGCTCACCAGCCTATAACACATATCATATACACGAGGCTTGTTATCCTTCATACTGCGCACACCTTAGTTACTGCGCATGGTATTCTAGAATCTGCATATTACATCATTTTACTGTGCAGTTGATGCGCACACTATGCCACATGATGTGAGTCACCAAATGAGGTCAAAACAACTCACCAGCTTAAGTACATTTATATTATATTTACAATTGGGTTCAGCCGAGGGATATTAAAATCCCCTCCCCTTATTTATGCACTGTCCTCAGTGCATCATACACCCATATATAATAGAGTTTTAAAAAATCTTTAAAAAGATGCGGGTATTATGTCTGCATTGCATCTTCATGCTCCCAAGTAACATCTTCAAGACCGTACCGGGTCCATTGAACCTTTACAAGTCCTATGGATCAGTTCCAAAGATGTTTGATTTTGTGGTCCAAAATGCACACCATATGCACTTGAAAAGCACCTTCTTGCTCCACCTGAATCACATTCCAATCAATAACATGAGTAGCATCAGGTATATGTTTCTTTAGCAATGATACAGAAAAGACATTATGAATAGACATAGATGCAGGCAATGCAATCATATAAGCAACTGGACCAATCCTCTCTAGGATTTCAAAAGGCCTACAAAATCTGGCTGCCAACTTGGCGTAGCTTCCCAACTTCAGGGAACTCTTGTTAGCTTTCACTTTCAGAAAAACATGATCACCCACTTTGAATTTTTTGTGGGTTCTGTTCTTATCAAAGTAACTTTCCTGTCTATCTTGGGCAGATTTTAAATTATGCTTAATTTTTGTCATCTGGTCCTCCATTTCCCTGAGCAACCCTGGCCCAACTACTTTCTTATCAGCTGGGTTATCCCAACTCACTAGAGTATTTCAGTCTCTACCATAAAGTGCTTCAAACAGGTTCAAATTCAATGATGCCTAATACCCATTGTTGTACGTGAATTCTACCAAATGTAGGTAGTCTTCCCATTTCAATGGTTTATCCATCACATACATTCTCCGTATATCTTCTATCACCCTGTTCACCCTTTCTGTCTTTTCATCAGACTCAGGATGATAAGTTGTATTAAAGTTTGGATTCATTCTGAATCCTTTTAACAATCCTTTCCAGAAATTCAAGGTGAAATTCAGGTCTCTGTTGGATACAATTATCTTAGGAACTCCGTGCAATCTTGTCACTTCCTTCATGAAAATATCATCAACCTCTGCTTCCTTGTGTGTAGTTTTCAATGGAATAAAATGGACATCTTTCATAAGTTTGTCCATCACCACCATGATCGAATCATACAACTTTCTTGTTCTAGGCAATCCCATAATAAAATCCATTGTCACCACTCCCCACTTCCATTCAGGAATGGTTGAAGGTTGCAGTATTCCTGTTGGGTGCCTATTCCCAGCTTTCACTTTCTGGCATTCCATACATATAGTGATGTACTCGGTGATCTCTTTCTTCATACCTGGCTAAAAGTAATGGCTCTTGATCACTGCCATGGTTTTATGATATCCAGGGTGCCCTGCATAAGAAACATTATTCATTTCATGCAAAATCATATGTTTCAAGTCCTAGATAGTTGAAAAAAATTTCTTGTTTTTGCGCAACAATATTCCATCTATTCCCAACTTATAATTATCCACATTCTGAAGCATCTTACCCTATAGTAGAATTTCTACCAATTCTTTGTACTGCAGATCTACATTTGCAGCCTTCAGAATTTTTCTTTTAATATCAGTTTGGTACATGCTAATGGTTGTAGCATGTAATTCATGCACCTTCCTGATGAGTGCATCAACCACTTTATTCTCTTTCCCCTTGATATGTTTTATATCAAATTCATATTCGCTTAGAAATTCTAACCATCTGCTTTGTGTAGCATTTAGATTTGGTTGATCAAATAAATATTTCAGACCATTGTGGTCTGTTCTTAGCTCAAACCTCTTTCCCATGAGGTAGTGTCTCCATTTCCTCAAGCCATGCACTATGGATGCCAACTCCAAATCGTGAGTGGCATAGTTTCTTTCATAATCCTTCAACTTCCTTGATTCGTAACATATAGAAAACTCGTTTTGACTGAGGACTCCACCAAGTCTTTCATTACATGCATCGATGCATATGATGAAGTCTTCTTCTGGGTCTGTGATCCTTAATATTGGATCACTTGTCAATAAATGTTTCAAGTGTTGAAAACTTTTCTCGCAATCCAGTGTCCACTGAAACTTCGCTCCCTTTCTTTGCAAGGAAGTGACTGGGTGTGCAATATTTGAGAATCCTTCAATGAATCTTCTGTAGTAGCCTACGAGACCCATGAATGATATCACCTTTGCCACATTCTTCGGTGCTGACCATTCTCTAATGGCCTCTATCTTTTCAGGATCCATTGCTATCCCATCCTTTGAAATGATATACCCCAAATAATGAATCTGTTTCTGATAGGTTAAGCACTTGCTCAATTTGGCATATAACTGATTCTCCCTTAATACTTGCAACACCATCTTCAAATGATGTTCATGCTCTTCCTATGACTTGGAATATATAATAATGTCATCCAAAAAGATAATGCGAAACTTCTCCAAATACTCTCGGAAAACACCATTCATTAAGCAAATGAAAATAGCTGGTGCATTTGACAACGCAAATGGTACCACCGTAAACTCATAATTACCATACCTTGTCCTGAAGGAGGTATTGCTAATATCTTCTTCTTTAATTATTACTTGATGGTATCCAGATCTGAGATCTATCTTTGAAAATATCTTTGCACCCTTCAATTGATCGAATAGGTCATCAATCCTTGGTAGAGGATACTTGTTCTTAACAGTCACTTTATTCAACTGTCTGAAGTCAATGCACAACCTTAGTGTTCCATATTTCCTTCTCACAAACAAGACTGTGGAACCACAAGGTGACATGCTTGGGCGTATATACCCCTTCTTCCGAAGTTCTTCAAGCTACATTTGCAACTCCAATTCTAGTGTACTCATTCTGTAAGGATTCTTTGATACTGGCGTTGCTCCAGGCACCAAATTTATAGAGAAGTCAATGTCTCTCTTTGGGGGTAGTCCAGGTACCTCCTTGAACACATCTTCAAAATCTTCCAGGACTGCATAATCTTCCAAATTTGGCACCTTATCTCTAGGTGTCTCTGCCAAATGAGCTACAATTATTTGGCATCTTTTTTTGTAACACTTCTTCAGCTGTAATGCTGAAATTTCTCTAATGGTTACTACCTTGGGAATTCCCTGTACCTTCCTTAGCTTCCCTTCCTCATCCAGACAAGTAAATTCCTTGTTGTGATAGTCCAATAGAGTGTGATGTTGTTCCAACCAATCCATCCCAATTAGACAGTCATAGAAACCTAAAGGCAAGATGTTTAAATCTGCCTTGGTGTTTAGTCCATTCATGTCTATGAGGCATGACTTAACGATATCATTAACTTTTCTTTTGGCTCATGTACCCAGTTGTACCAACCAGGATTTCCCATGCTTTCTTCTTGGTAATAAAAAACTTTCCACAATCTTAGGGTCTATATAGATATGACTAGCTCCTGAATCAATTAAAATAACAAGGGTTTGTTTGTTGATCATACCTTCCACTTCAATCATGTGGGACCAATACTCTGCTTGCTTGTTGTCTAGGGCTGTATAAATCCTTGGAACATATCTTCCCATGTCCTCCATTGTTTCATCTCGCTGTACATTGTGAACAACCTTACCTTTTTCACCTCTGTGAGGACAATCTATGAACCTATGGTACCCTTTACAACTCCAACATTGCAGGCTGTCTTGGCCCTTGACTCCTTGTGTCAATCGTTCTAGGTTCTTTAGGCATTTGTTGTTCTGGTGGATTATTTCTGAAGAATGGTGTCTTAGCTCCCTTCTTCCTCTGATCCATATTGAATGTATTATTGTCTTCCCAAGCCTTTTGTAAAGATGTCTTTACTTTATCCTAATCATATAGGCATTTATCTCTCCATATGGTCACTTCTAATGTCTTGGGATCATCATACTGTATTTTGTCACTGATGAATGATGGAAATCCACATAAATACCTTTGAATTTTGACTATCTCATCCTTGCTGAAAGAGATATACTTCATCAGTTCCAGAAACCTTCTCTCATATTCATCTATGGTCATACTTCCAAGCTTGAGTTCAAAGAACTCTTTCATTTTCTTGTCATAATATCTCTTACTCAAGTACTTCTTCTCAAAATACTTCTTGAATTCCCTCCAAGTAACACTTTTCTCTACAACATGTTGTACCTTCAAAATTTCATCCCACCACATGGAGGCCTTTCCTCTGAGTTCATAGATAGTGATTCTACCTTCTGCATGAGAAGAATAATTATGAAATTTAAAATACTTCCTCGTGCCTAGTAACCATGTTTCTGCATCTTCATCCTTCTTGTGCTCACCATCAAATGTAGGAGGTTTGATTTTGTTCATTTCTCCTCGCGGATCATCCACCTGAGATCTCTTATACCTTCTGACAGGGGATAGACTCGAGATGTTGTCTTATCTCTTATTGGAATGCCTTTGGGAATGATGGTGATGTCTACTAGAAAATTTTACTTTTAGTTTCTCCTATGAAGGTTTGTGACTCCCATATTTACTTGAGCTACTCTCCCTAACCAATTTCTTTTCTAATCTACTCAAACCCTCCAATAGCTTCATGTTGAAGTCATCCTGCTACTCTTTGGCTTTCACGATCCTTTCATTATCAGCTTTATGTCTTTGGACATCCTTATGCAAATTCTTAATGGTCTCATCCATATTCATATCTTCATTCCTTTATTCTCCATGTTCGTTGGAGTTCGTTCCTTCCATGGCCAAATGGACATCCACCCCTCTGCTCTCATCTTGTTGATCGTAATTCCACTGTGCTTCTTCCATTCCTATGGAATTTGCACTGATTGCATCTGATAGAGTTGTTGTTAATTCTGCAAAACATACATCCATAAAAACTTATCAGGCTAACAATTCAACAATTCATGAGAATATGCACCATTTTGATTCAATATACACATCAAAATTATCACTCCCGATTTCCTGGTGTTATCACCATGATAATTCTAGATAAGACCTAAGTCTCTAAAACACAAATGCGCAGTGCCTTTCGAGATACACTTGCGCAAGAAGGTGTTTGGTCGAAACCACTTTTTCCAAGACGCGGTATCACGTGTCTCAACATGTCAAATCCACCATTTGTGGAGTAGGCAACGATTTAGTCAGATCACCCTCCTTCACTCATTCGGTACTTCACAGCTATGTGACGTCAATTGAACGCCATCATGTAACGAACTCAAAATCTAATCATTCTAAATGGATTGGATGAGCATGGAAACCCAACGCTCTTGTATGTAATCTGTCTACGCTTCATAAATGGAATTCTATAATTACCACTCCCCAAGTATGAATATATATGAATATCCATAACCGAAATAATCTCCAAACTTCTCAATTTTTTGCTCTCTGTAAAAACACCTTTCAGTATCCACAACCTAAGATACATGGACAAGGCTAAATCGAGTGAGACTAGTTATTCAAGCAACATGCTAGGATTTCCTGTGAATAAGGAGGAAAGGGTCCTTGTGCACATCCTAGAAACTAAGTTTCACATAGATCCAGCTATAGACTCATGGTTGGAAGTCATGCTGAATCCCACTATGAAGGATTTAGTCATCAACAGGCCAGCCGCTAAGAAGAAAAATATCAAGCCACATAAGAAGGAGGAATCTATAGCTGAAGCGACCGAAAGTGTTGGAGAGAATCAACCGGTCTGGTTAGATTCTTCCTTAAAGGCAACGATTGCTAAGTTGAAGTAGGTCTTCAACTAAAATAAGCATGTCTCAGCGAATTTTGAAGAGTTGGTAGCATAGGTGAAGAGTACCAGAGATGATAGGTTTGTTCTTTAAACGACCCTTTTCACAACAGGCTAACTGTTGTCATCCCCCTTTTGTAATTTTGTGATTAATACGACTATTTAAATACAGAAACAGATTTTAGACTGTTTTATTACAATTTCTATATGGTGATGTTATGAATCTTGTTTTCTTTTATAATAAGTTTTTCTTGTAATCTTCTATTTTATTTTCATCTGTCTAAATCGGAGGAAATTAAAACTCGGAATTCTTTTTAATTAATTCTTTGATGCGGTTGTGTGTTTCTTTTTCTTTTATTATTATGCAATTTAAACTCAGATTCATCACCTTCCAAACTACTTTGCAGGCACTAAATTCGACTTGTTCATTTATATTTATCGTGCATAGCGATATCACAAGGTAAAACACTTTTCCGCACACCTAAATATACTGTGTATTTCTTCTTCATCACACCGACAACTTACGCGCACTACTCTTGCATTGTGCATCAATATCCACTGCGCACAGTTTTGGTACCATGCACTGATATTCCACATGCATTTCATCCTATGCATGCACCATGTCAAGTTTAACATATTCCATCGTGCCCAATTATCTGCGCACTCTATTGAATACACCACCACGAAACAACTTACAATCATACTTATGCGCGTACCAACAAAACTCCTCTGCATTAATCAATACTTGAGCACCCCATGTGCAAATTATTATGTGTATTCTCACTATGCAAGGCTAAATTCAGCGTGTGTATCCACACGTAATGATCTTCCACACGACGCCAAAACTTACCGTGCACACTGGCACGTCAATGTTTTTCCGCAGGGTGCCAAAATTTACCGTGCACGCCAGCATGCCAACCTTTTCCGTGGATACTTCGTGACTCCAATTTTTGTTCACCTCGAAATTACTCTTCTATGAATATTCGCTTCAAATGAACCCCTCTGGCCCATCCAAGCTTAGTGTTGAACTGAAGCTCTGATACCAATCTGTAACGTTCCCTTGGCCACCCGCAAGCTGGGGTACGCCACTCGAGAGCAACCTCTCATGCTCTGACAATAGTCTGTAACATTCCCAACCTTTACAGGCCGGACCATGCTACTCTAGGGAAACTTTTTCATTCCCTTTTACTGCAGAACATATGGTAACATACCCAGTAGTCAACTGAGCTATACCACATAAATTTACTCTTTAAACTCCATGCAACTAAAACATTTACACACAACATACTTGTGGAAGCTTTACATACAAACATAAACAAACAATTACTTTCGGTAACATATGAATTTTATACTAAAATAATAGTAACTATAGATATGCATCATTTACAGGGAATTACCCATAAACATATAGGCAAATTATAATCACATATATGATAAACTATAACATAGGCATGTAAATAACAAAGTAGCAGATCATTTTATCATACAAATGGTACTTATCTTAGAAATATTGTCACCAACTACGTACAGACCATCCACGAACCTCCTAGCCATAAACTACACTGTTCATCACTCTCAACAGTGAGTCACCCCCAAGCTAGGACTAAACTCCACCCAAGGAAAAGGGTTCCTATCCAGGCTAAGGCTCATGTGAAACAGGAAAGACTCCGTCTCAAGTGCTCACTCAACTAACAACCTACAACCTCTCATTCCCCAAATGCATTCCCCACCCAAGGAAGTGTGCCCCTTCTCTTCTCAACAGTCCCTCAATTGCCCCACTTCCCTCTCAGGGCTTCAGCAACAGGCCGGACAGGAAGTCTCAGAGTGCTGTAGCTGCATTTTAGCACCTTTGGGAATCAATCCCGAACAATTCTCTCCCTCAGAGAATTTCTCACAGGCCTGACAACCCGCTTCTTTAATTCCACTCCAAGATAACCACATACACCAATCGAAAAGGGCTATGGAAATAGACTCCTGAATGGTGAAAAGGTTGTCTCAAGGATAACGGAATGCATGAGTGAAAATGGTCATGGAATCATTGACTAGATAACTGAGTGTGGAAAGAATCACTGTGAAATATTCATGGAAGTGATGGCGAGAATGATGGTCAGGCTGTTGTAAGGTATCCCATGAAAAAAATCACTAAACGAGCTAAGTGCCCCCACACGATATGAATGCATGTCCCCAACTTGACACTTGTCATATCGAAAGTTACTTTGGTCCACTTGTCCCAAACTTTAGAACTTAGGATAAAATAATTATCCAGATGTTATGCTTTAGGAAATATTAATATAATATTACCTTGACTTTTGGCCCTCCCTTTCCCTAACTGGTGAAGTTCATTCCCCCATCTCATTTATCATGGTCGGTTTGCACGCAACAATGTATTTTATATTAATCACGAGTCATGTACAAAGTAGGCGCATTTCCCTTTGACATCTAGGAGTTCCGCCTAATACCAAAGCATAAGCATCTCAGCTTATAATAACCGACTCACCAACCTATAACACATATCATATACACGAGGCTCGTTATCCTTCATACTACGCGCACCTTAGTTACTACGCATTGTATCCTACAATGTGCATAGTACATCATTTTACTGCACACTTCATGTACGCACTATGCCACATGACGTGCATTACTAAATGAGGTCAAAACAACTCACCAGCTTAAGTACATTTATATTATATTTACAATTGGGTTCAACTGAGGGATATTACAGGTGGGTTCCCTCATTTCCCTCCTCCCCTTAGCGGAGGGTGCCCTCATTTCCCTCTTCCTCTTAGGAGAATGTTTTGAAACCTTTTTCTAAGTGGAGGATGGAAATAGGTAATGAGAGGAGGAGGAGGAGAGGGATATAAATGTGGGGCATAGGGGAGGGAAAGGGGAGTGGAT
>JASDQU010197710.1:0-19471 GCA_032191745.1 Picea mariana | reverse complement strand
GAACAAAGTTTTCATAGAATATTTAGATAAGTTTTTCATTGTATTTATAGATGACATACTTATTTACTCCAAGTATGAAGAAGAACAAGAGCAACACTTGAGGATGGTACCACAAGTATTAAGGGAGCATCAACTTTATGCAAAGTTGAGCAAGCGTTCATTCTATGAACGACATATTCATTATTTGGGTCATATCATTTCCAAGGAAGGAATATATGCAGACCCGAAAAAGATAAAAGCCATTCAAGAATGGTCAACACCAAGAAACGCCGCATAGGTGAGGTCCTTCATGGGACTTGCAGGTTACTAGAGAAGGTTTATTGAAGGATTCTCACAAACTGTGCACCATCAAAATGGTGATTGAAGATATGTTCAGGATGTATGTGATTGAAGATATGTTCAGGATGTATGTGATTGAAGATATGTTCAGGATGTATGTGATGGATAAACCATCAAAATGGGAAGATTCACTTCACTTGCTAGAGTTTTCTTATAACAACGGCTATCAAGCATATTTAAAGATGAGCCAATTTGAAGAACTTTATGGAAGAAAGTGCAACACACCAGTGAGTTGGGATAATCCAACTGATTTCACAGTGGTTGGGACATATCTGCTCTAGGAAATGGAAGAGTAGTTGGTAAAGATAAGTCAGAGCTCAAAGGTTGCCCAAGACCGAAAGAAAAGATGTGCAGATAAAGGTAGAACCCACCGAGAGTTTAAAGTGGGGGATCACATATTCTTGAAAGTAAAATCAAGACGTAGTTCCCTGAACTTGGGGAATTGTTCTAAGTTAGCAGCGCACTACTATGGAAATTTGAAATCCTAGAGAGGATTGGTTCTATCACATATATGCTTGCATTTCTTGCATCGTTGTGTATTCATATGTTTTCCATGTATCATTGCTTAAGAAGTACAAACCTGATGCTAATCATGTCATTGATTGGAATGTGATTCAGGTGGATCCAAAAGGCGATTTTCGAGTCAAGAAACTCTGGAATCGATCCATGGAGTTGGTGAAGGTTGAATGGATGTGGTATGGTCCTGAGGATGCAACTTGGGAGACGGAGGATGATATGTTATGCAATTTTTGAAGTTTTGTGTATATATGTGTATATAGTGCACTTAGGACAGTGCATAAATAAGGGGGAGGTGTAACATCTCGCTCTTGCGTGCACCTAGTGAACTTATTCTTTGAGGACACTTGCTTGCAAGTGATCCGGATTATTATACTATTGGTCATTGATTATGATTATGAGGCATTATGGATGTGATTATATGTTGTTTCATGTATTTACTTAGACAGATGCTTTTGACTGGGTTCTCCTAAGTGTGCAAGACTGTGGACCTCAAGGATGCAGAGGCATCAATGAAACCCCTTGGACTCTGGATCAAGTCAGGGAGTGGACTATTGGGTTTTTATTATTGTTGATATGACATATGCACATCTGACTAGATGTTATGATGATTGATTTTATTTCCGACATGATTCATTGATGATGTAGGCTAACGATAGCTTGCCAACCAGACTCACATGTGGAGTAGAGGGGCCATGCACCACAACCAGAGATGTTGATGGAGAGGTGTGGACAAAATTCCTGCCACAACCTACTAGCACTCCCGTCATGGCTCGAACTATAGGTTAACGATTACCTAGATTGAGAAGACCCACGATGCCATGAGGGAAGACTGCGATAGTCGCTCATGATGATTCTAAGGGGCACACAATAAGGAAGGGGCCTTATTCCTTAGAGGCCCTTAGTCTCCCACAAGATCACCTAGAAAATTATTGACTCCAGGGTTTGTTTATGTCTACCAAGTCAGTCAAGAGGTGAGTGACACCCTTGGACCACATAGTGCATCCCGAAGGGCACGTAGTGCAAGAAAAACAAAAAGAGGCGAGTGGCACCCTTGGAGCACGTAGTGCATCCTGAAGGGCACATCGCGCAAGGGAAAAAGAATGAGGTGAGTACCACCCTTGGAGCACCTAGTGCGTCCTCAATGGAACATCGCGTTGTTAACTCATAAATGAATAAACCTAGATGGCCTTAGAGAAAATGATGTGACCAGAAAGATTTAAAAACAATTTCCCTAATAAAAATGTCGCCCGGCCTAGGAAATTAAAATCTAGGCTGAAGTGATACTTGTGGTAAAAAGAAATAATTTATTCATATTTAAAAATGGGACGAGACGGGGGTAAGAAATTCAATTAATTTATTAAAATCAAATTTCTTTCGGGGATTAAATTCTTATAAAGGGGGAAATGATTGTTTGTTACATTTACTAATTAAAATTTATTAATTAAAAAGAAAAGGGGAAAAAGGTAATTCTCTACACTTACTAATTTGAGTTTTAGATAAAAAGGGAAAAGAGGGAAATTTAAAAGAATTAGGAAACTAAGGGAAAAAGAGGGAAACATAATAAATCTTTCCTTTAAGAACTTTCTAAATTGAACTCAACTAGAAATTTAGTAAAGGCGTAAGTCTTTAAAATGTGTAAGGGAATATGGGGACACCTAGGAGTGAATCTAGGAATGCTTTTAGGTGGGTGAGGGAAATAGGAGTAATTAAATAATTAATGAAATTAATTTCTGGTGCAATGAAGGGGATGGGTGACATGTGTACGGGGGAGGATTTTTTCTGAATTAAATTATTGAAAAATAAATTAAATGGGATTTTGGGAAATAAATCACTTAGAAATTCTATATAAAGGAGGATGGATCTCTTATTTTTGGCGTAACGTTACACTGCAGAATTTTTGACTTGACTGACTTATCTTGTGGGAGTTGGGATACCCAGCTCGGGTACGAGTGGTAGCTCGACCTTTCAAGACGATCTGGTTGCTAGTTGTTCCTTGGGTTAGAGTGCATGGCCCCTTTGCGGCTCAGGGGGATAAGGGGGAAAAAGAGTACCCCTAGTGTTGGCTGGGAGGTACCGATGAAGTCACATCGGTCGACAAGCCGGAGCGGCATGGAGCGCACGGGACAACGAAACAGAGTTGTCACCTTGGGCTATGGTACGCATGATTTTATTTTGCATGGTAGATTACTATTGATCTTGCGTTTTCATTTCCGTACCTTTTATTGTGTGAAGAAAAGTGTTTTACTTAGCGTTTTTATTGAGAACTTAGAGTCATCATAGATTTATGCTTGCTGCATCAATTGATCTCCTCAGCCACCAATCCTTGATTGCTATGACTGTTCGGTTTGTTTTATTGATTAATTGAAGAGGTTGTGCCTTATTTTTCATCCTCGTCCCTAGATCATTAGTCCATGCCTAAGAAGTCGGCCAGGATCCGAATCGACGGTCGTTACTTCGGTGCATAGCGACCTATATATTCTAATGCCCTTCTTTTCTGTGCATGGATTATGAGCAAAGGATAGTGTTGCCCAGTTATCTGCCCCTGTTGACTATTCTTGGTTGAGTGATTGTCTTTATACAAGACCACGACCACCAATCCAGCGATTCTGAAATCGGACTGCGTTTATACATTTTGGTCATACAGAGATGGATAATGGAACCCACTTCCCATCGCAGCCAAACATGATGCCATGGTGTGAAAGAGACAAAACATTGAATTGCAGTATGTATCCCCACATCCCACTTGTTGTGTCTCCTCGTTCTACGTTTGGTCTTCATATGATTCAACAACCATCCTAAATAGTGACACCACACTCGACCTCAGCTATGTGAACATACCGAGGAATAGAGAAAGCCTCAGGCATTTATCCATGAATCGACCAAGTTTACCTCTTCAATTTGTGCTCGTCCCATCCGATCTATAGCAGGAAGCGAAGAACTTGACATTGAATGTTGTCTGTTTCATTTTAATGGTTGTTGAATAAATTTTTTCTATGGGAAATCGAGGTTTCAATCTGCCATGTTTATTTCGACATATATTTCTTTTGAAGTGTGTTTAGTCCATTTTATCATGGTTATTGTGATTAAAATTCATTTTATTTCACTTGTTAGAAAATATGGAGTAGTTGTTTAATCAAAACAATGTTTTGTCTGTATTTTTTTTTCACAAATCAAATATCAACTCTGAATTGCCCTTTTGTTTTGTTGTTTATAGTACTTTGATCTAGGTTTGTATATATATAAGTCTTCATCTCTAGAGAACCCGAAATAAATAGTTTCAAAAATTTTCATATTCTATTACGGGGTGAAAATTAGTCTGAGAGGTAAGGTGTATCTTCATGTTTTGATCCAGGGTGAAATAGTTATTTACTTACAGTTTTTCTCTTTGATAGTATAATGTAGCTCATACATCATTGAGGTCGATGAGACTTCAAGCGTTAGTATGTAATCATACTTGCTCTGTATTTCTATCGTTTGATTTACAGATCTGCTCACCACCTGTGGATAATCAAGGAATTTTGGTTTAAATATGTAGAGTTATTAACTATGCAATTGATAGAAACCAAAAAAAATAATAATTAGAGATTTGAGTGGGTTTCCATTACCTTATTGTTCAAGATTTATAACTTTCGGAAAACAAATATCTGACCATAATTTGTAGAAAATTATGCATCTACAGAGAGGTGTGATTCTGAATTGTATTTTATTCTTGCATATTTATTATTGTTGATAGCCACAGCTCTTTACTCACCCATTCACCCAGCTCCTTACTCACTCATGAGCTACCACCGTTTTCGTTTGATGAACCCCAAATGCCAGCAGTTTATTTATTTTTTCCTTTTTTCTGGTAGCGAATTATGTGACTGTGGTATAGAAATGCAATTTTAATTGTGCTAATCTATGGCAGCGAATTATGTGACTGTGATATAGTAAAGCGATTTTAATTGTGTTATCTATGGTAGTGAATTATGTGACTATGATTTAGTATTGCAATTTTATTTATGCTATCGTGACAACGATTCTCTGGATTTTGTGCAATAACGATTTTTCTTTTCCTTATAACAACTATTTATATTCCCTTATGTCAACAATTTAGATTTTCCCTGCATGGTTGGATGTAACAGTACTACCTTGATTCCTGAAAAATCTTAATTAATATACCGACAGTAAATAATGGCAGTAAATTTTGATGATATGCCAGCATTGACAGTAACCATAATTAAGTGACAACCTTTTTATATCCGTTATGTTTAATAATAGTCAGCAACAATATAGTATAGACTGAACATCTTTTTAGCGATTAATATTGAATGTCTTACCATCATGCTTGTAGCGAATTGATTACACCCAGATACATACTGCCAATTTAAATACAACTAAAGGACAACGTGTTTATCTAATGGAATAAGGAACGACATCCGAATGGAATTTTATAGACAACGGGTTATACATTAATATTGTTAGTATTGTTAGATAGTCGTGGTAAATTAATATTGTCGATAGTGTTATAATTATAGTGTTTTATATTAATATTGTTAATAGCATATTATACTAATATTGTTAACAATGTTAGATTAATAGCATTATATTTTGATATTGTTATTATTGTTATATATTGTTAAATCGTTAATTTAGATTTGTATTTATTGATAAATTTAGGCTTGTTAATTTAGACAACAAATCGATTATTATATAAGCAACATGATTAAGTAGTTCACTTAAATTAGTGGATAGTGGGTGTTGTTAATCAATGTTTCTTGATGTTGTTCAGTGCCTAACTTAGGTCACCATATGATAACTTATATGACCATAGTAGCTTGGTAACAACCCACTCCTTTGCACTTAGACCTCTTGCTTAGATGGTTTGGGTTGTTGGCGAACTCATGTAATAGATTGCACATTTTTCTTGATTGACGCCATATTGCGTCTTGTCATCCTATTGCTTGGGGTGTGGGTATAGTCTTCTTGTCCATTACTTCGTCTCCTAGCGCATTGGATTGCTCTTGATTCCATGGTCCAGATAGGTTAGGTGGTGCCAAGGTTGTTGTCGCGCCTATCGCCTGGGGACGACATGATCCCTGATGAGGGGATCATGGCATGCCCTATTTGATAGAGGCGAACGATAACTTGGCCAGAGTCTGTGCTTCCTGTTCTAGGTGTTGTTGATCATTGTAAGTTGTTGTTGGTTCTTGGGGTGTAACGCCTATATGCGTTGGGTTGCGTGCCATAGAGGTTCTAGTTACTGGTCATCGAGGTCGTTGGGTCGGGATTGTGGATGTTGTCCTTAGCTTGTAGGAGTTGACGTATTATGTGTGTTGGGCAGGTAGTTCGTTTCCTTCTTGATTTACACATGTTTCGCCCAGTTTCTCTTTTGCTAGGGCATGGAGTCGTAGATTTTTGTTGCCTAAACTGCGAGCGTGTGTTCGTCGTCAGGTTGTGTGGTTCAACTGTTTGTCGTTGCTTCCTTCCTCCCTAAAAAAAAAAAAAAATACACTTTCTTCTTCTCTTGTAGCCGTAACGGCTAGGGTCGTAACATATGGTATCAGAGCAGGTTCCACCCGCGATTTGGGAACACTTTGTCTTTTGTTGATATGATATTTGATTATAATGTTGCTAATTAAGTTAACTTGTATTCGTGCAAGTAATCATGGTTAGAGGATGCTGCGGAGGCAGATGATAGGGTGTTATGGGAGGAGGCACGATGCCTCCAATAGCATCCATGTATGAGGGTTCTAACCCCCAGGGAGATGAACAGATTGTCGGGCAGAAGGTAATAGCGGTGGGTGATGTGGTTGGTCTGATGAGGTCTTTTCAGCGAATGTCTGAGGCACTAAAAAATCGTTTGGACAGAGATGAGGTCAGGGTGTCATCACCCCCTGAGGGTCCATCGCACTCTCCAGTCAGTACTAGTGGCATTCACCGCAAACTCGAGAAGGTAAAATTTCCCGAGTTCTTTGGTGCCCCGGACGACGCAGTCACCGAGGCATGGTTGGAGAATATGGAAATGTGCTTTGCACTTCGCGACTATACCTCCAACATGAAGGTCCACATGGCGGTCTTTCAACTGAAGGGGAGCGCTCTTCTATGGTGGAAGACGCTCATGCCGCAACTGAACATGGCCATCGAAGATGTGTCATGGGAACTGTTCGAGGAACAGTTCCGAGAGAGGTACCTATCAGAGGAATTCATTGAGTTTCATCTCAACAAGTTCAACACCTTGAGACAGGGCGGTCATACGGTGCATGAGTATGAGGCCCATTTTATGGAGTTGCTTCGGTATGCTTCGCATCTTAATACCATGAAACTTAAGGTCAACAAATTCTTGTTTGGCCTTAACGTCAGCATACGTGCAAAGGTTAGGATTCTGATGCCTCAGACCTTGCATGATGCCATCCAGAAGGCCCTCATAGCAGAGGAGGAGCTTATTAGAGGGGGTCAGAGAAGGACTCCAACGAGACCAACAAGGAAGATGCCATCTGGTGCGCAGCAGCATCAAACACTAGCTAGATAGACGTCAGGATATCATGGATTCTAGAGAGGATCCACTTTCACTACACCTCGGCAACCAGTGCCTCAGCAGTAGACTCCTTATCAGGGACCACAACATCAAAAGCAACGTCATCTGCAACAACAACAGTTTAGGCCTGTTCAGCAGAACAGACCAGGATTCTAGGTCAGTGGGTCGTCAACTTCTACTTTGGGTACTAGGAGTACTAGACCGAAGAAGGGGTGTTGGACTTATGGGAGCCACACTACTAGCGTGACTGCCCAGTAGAGAGGACCAGAGAATTTGGATCAACCAGATCCACCATTGTGGGAGATTTGGGAAAGGCCCATTGGATTCATGCAGCGGTGAATAACTTCCAGGCAGAGCACCAGTCAACTATGCTCGAGACGTTAGGCATCGTCGCTGACCAGACCCTTAATATTTTGATAGATCTCGGTGCTACCGAGAGCTTCATTTCTGGTGCAACGTTAAAAAGGATTAAGGTAAAGGCAGTTGAATAGGATGATTTTATATTTGTAGAGATGGCTTCGGGAGCCAAACATAAGGTTGGAGGAAAGGTCATGGGATGTACCCTTAACCTGGGGGATTTTGTCACCAGGGCCAACTTGTACGTCACGATCTTAGGATCTTACGACATCATGATCGGTATGTACTGGTTGGAAGCGCATGAGGCAATACTCAACTGTAAGATGAAATAGTTGAGCAGGGTCGATGATGAGGGACAAAGACGCATGATTGTAGGTCGGAACTAGGGAGTTTCCCTGAGGTTCATCTCTTCCTTCCAGCTATGGAAGATCATGCACAAGGGGTGTAAGCTTTATGCAATCCTTGTGTTAAACGAAAAGGGAGTAGTGGAGGGTCTGGAAAACTTTCGGTGGTGAGAGAGTTTGGAGACGTCTTCCCGAGTAGTTACCTGGGATGCCGCTAGAGAGATAATTGGAGTTTACCATAGACCTAAAACTGGGGACTGAACCGATAGCTAGAACTCCTTATCGGATGTTGACCCCAGAGTTACAGGAGTTGACAATGCAACTAAAGGAGTTGCTGGACCTGGGACTTATATGTCCAAGTGTGTCACCGTGGGGTGCGCCTATTATTTTCATATGGAAAAAGGATGGGTTGTGGAGACTCTGCATTGACTATCGTCAATTGAACAAGTCAATGATCAAGAATCAGTATCTGTTGCCAAGGATAGATGATCTGTTTGATCAGATGAAGGGTGCGACAGTGTTTTCCAAGATCGACTTGAGATCAGGGTATCACCAGCTACGGATCAAGGAGGATAACGTCCCTAAGACCACCTTTACGACGAGGTTTGGACATTACGAGTATATTGTTTTACCATTTGGACTAACAAACGCCCCAGGGGTATTTATGAGTTTGATGAACGGGCTGTTCCGCGAGTACTTGGACAAGTTTGTCCGAGTATTCATTGACGGTATTTTGATTTACTCTTGGAATATGGAGGAGCATGACGAGCACTTGCGCTTGGTACTACAATTTCTGCGAGAGAACAAATTGTATGGGAAATTGTCTAAATGCTCATTTTATCAATTGAAGATTCACTACTTAGGGCATGTCATCTCCGGTGAAGGTATCGTCATGGATCCAACAAAGGTTGATGCTATTATGGAATGGCCTGCGCCGATGAATGTCCTGGAAGTGCGTAGCTTCATGGGTTTAGCAGGATATTGTCGATGGTTTGTCGAGGGATATTTGAAGATAGAAAATGTGATCACAGAATTGCAGAAGAAGAACGAGAAATGCGTAGAAGAATTTCGAAAGCTCAAAGAGATGCTAACAATAGAATCGATACTAAAAGTTCCTGACATGGATGCGGACTTCTTGGTATGCACTGATGCATCCAAGGAAGGCTTAGGTGAAGTCTTGATGTAAGAAGGTCGAGTGATCGCTTACATCTCGAGGAAACTAAGAAGGCATGAGGAGAATTATGCGACACACGATTTGGAGTTGTTAGTCATTGCATATGCCTTGAAGGTTTGGAGACACTACCTTTTTGGACGAAAATTTGAACTAAAAACAGACCACTGGACTACAACACATCTTTACACAAAGTGACATGAACGCATGACAATGACGTTGGTCGGAATTTCTTAGAGAGTACAATTTCGAGATTACTTACATAAAAGGAACAGTGAACCGAGTGGAAAATGCATTAAGTCAGAGACCACACATCTTTTCGGTGTTTCCTCTTCAGACGAATATACATGAAAAGATTCTAACTTTATAGCGCGATGATGACTAGTACAAAGAGGTCAAGTATTTTATCGGACAAAACACAATGATGGTACTAATGTTTGAAGTATTTAAACTTGAGGAAGATGGATTAATGAGGTTTAAAAATCAGATTTACGTACCACTGAATGATGAGTTGAGGAGTTTGATCCTAAATAAGGCTCACAGAGTAGTGTACATGGCTCAATCAGGAGTCACGAAGATGAGGGCGAACCTTAAACCCTTATTCTTCTGGAAAGGAATGAAGACAGACATAGTAAACTATGTGGCCAAATGTCTAAAATGTCAGCAGGTAAAGGCTAAACATAGACATCCAACATGATTACTACAACCACACGCTATTCTAGAATCAAAATGGGAGGTTATTTCGATGGATTTCATTGTTGGATTGCCACTAACAGCAAGGAGACACGACTCGATTTTTGTGATAGTCTACACTTTGACGAAGAGTGCTCATTTTATTCTTGTGCATATGACATATCAGGCACCTAACATAGCTAGAGTTTTCATTAGTGAGATTGTGAGGCTGCATGGCGTGCCTAAGAGGATTATATCCAATCGAGGATCGGTGTTTATTGGATGATTTTGGACTATTTTCCAAGAGGCCTTGGGAACCCAACTTAAATTTAGTACTGCATATCACCCGGAGATAGACGAGCAGACCGAACGAACCAACCAAATTTTGGAAGACATTTTGTGCATGTACATGATGGACCAACAAAAGCGTTGGGAAGAATTCTTTCCGCTGGTATAATTCGCTTATAACAACAATTACCAAAGCACCATTAAGATGGTGCCTTTCGAGTTTCTTTACAAGTGACCGTGTCAGACACCGTTGAGTTGGGATTGACTTAAGGATAGGGTCTTGCTAGGACCAGAAGCAATCCAAGAAATGGAAGATCAAATGAAAACAATACGACAAAGGATCAAAAAAGTGCATGATCAACAAAAGAGTTATGTTGATGTGCACCGTGTCGACCATAGTTACGAAGTTGGTGATCGAGTCTTCTTGCGGGTAAAACCGCATAAGAGTTCGATCAAGTTTGGAAAGGGAGCTAAACTATCTCCTAGGTACATGGGACCTTTCGAGATTGTGGAGAGGAAGGGTTCCATGGCCTATTGACTAGCCTTGCCTGATTCTTTGAGGCGTATGCACGATGTTTTTCACGTATCTATTTTGAGACATTATATTAGTGATCCTACACATGTTATTGACATGATTTCCTTGCAAGTATCAGACGAGGTGGCGCCCACAGCTGAGCCAATCCACATCCTGGATCATCGCATTCAACAACTATGATGTCGAACGGTATATTGGGTCAAGGTTCAGTGGGAAAACTATAGTCCGCACTCGGCGACCTGGGAGGAGGCATATGATATGCGCTAGCAGTTTCCATTTTTGTTTGATACATAGACTTATGATACTATGATACACATTATTTCGACACTTATATACTATGAAACTTCAGGACGAAGTTTAGACCAAGAGGGGGTGTATGTAACATCCCACTCTTGCGCGCACCGAGAAAACTTATTCTTTGAGGACACTTGCTTGCAAGTGATCCGGATTATTATACTATTGGTCGTTGATTATGATTATGAGGCATTATGGATGTGATTATATGTTGTTTCATGTATTTACTTAGACAGGTGCTTTTGACTAGGTTCTCCTGAGTGTGTAGGACTGTGGACCTCGAGGATGTAAAGGCATCGATGAAACCTCTTGGAGTTTGGATCGAGTCAGGGAGTGGACTATTGAGTTTTTATTATTGTTGATATGGCATATGCACATCTGATTAGATGTTATGATGATTGATTTTATTTCTGACATGATTCATTGATGATGCAGGATGACGATAGCTTGCCGACCAAACTCACATCTAGAGTAGAGGGGCCATACACCACCACCAGAGACGTTGAGGGAGAGGTGTGGACAATAGCCCTGCCACAACCTACTAGCACTCCCCCTGTGGCTCGAAATATATGTTAATGATTACCTAGTTCGAGAAGACCCATGATGTCGTGAGGGAAGACTACGAGAGTTGCTCATGATGATTCTAAGGGGTGCGCAATAAGGCAGGGGCCTTATTCCTTAGAGGCCCTTAGTCTCCCACAAGATTTCCTGGCAGAGTATTGACTCAAGGGGTTTTTGATGTCTACCAAGTCAATCAAGAGTTGAGTGGCACCCTTGGAGCACGTAGTGTGTCCTGAAGGGAACGTCGCGCAAGAAAAATGGAAAAAGGCAAGTGGCACCCTTGGAGCACGTAGTGCGTCCTGAAGGGTAGATCGTGCAAGGGAAACAAAATGAGGCGAGTGACACCCTTGGAGACCTTAGTGCATCTTGAAGGGCACATAGAGTTGTTAAATAATAAATTAATAAACCTAGATGGCCTTAGAATGAATGATGTGACAAAAAAGATTTAAAAACAATTTCCCTAATAAAAATGTCGCCCAACCTAGGAAATTAAAATCTAGGTCGAAGTGATACTTGTGGTAAAAAAAGAAAAATTATTCATATTTAAACATGGGACGAGAAGGTGATAAGAAATTCAATTAATTTATTAAAATCAAATTTCTTAAAGGGGATTAAATTCTTATAAAGGGGGAAATGATTGTTTGTTAGATTTACTAATTAAAATTTATTAATTAAAAAGAAAAGGGGAGAAACGTAATTCTCTACACTTGCTAATTTGAGTTTTAGATAAAAAGGGAAAAGAGGGAAATTTAAAAGAATTAGGAAACTAAGGGAAAAAGAGGGAAATTTAAAAGAATTAGGAAACTAAGGGAAAAAGATGGAAACATAAAGAAAAAGGGAAACATAAGGAATCTTGCCTTTAAGAACTTTCTAAATTGAACTCAACTAGAAATTTAGTAAAGGTGTAAGTCATTAAAATCTGTAAGGGAATATGGAGACACCTAGGAGCAAATCTAGGAATGCTTTTAGGTGGGTGAGGGAAATAGGAGTAATTAAATAATTAATGAAATTTATTTCTGGTGCAACGAAGGAGATGGGTGACATGTGTACTGGGGAGGATTTTTTCTGAATTAAATTATTGAAAAATAAATTAAATGGGATTTTGGGAAAGAAATCACTTAGAAACTCTATATAAAGGAGGATGGAGCTCTTCTTTTTGGCGTAACGTTACACTGCAAAATTTTTGACTTGACTGACTTATCTTGTGGGAGTTGGGATACCCAGCTTGGGTACGAGTGGTAGCTCAACCTTTCAAGGTGAGATGGTTTCTATTTGTTCCTTGGGTTAGAGTGTGTGGCCCCTTTGTGGCTCGGGGGGCTAAGGGGGAAGAAGAGTACCCCTAGCGTTGGTTGGGAGGTACCGGTGAAGTCACATCGATCGGCAAGCGGGAGTGGCATGGAGCGCGTGGGACAATGACTCAGAGTTGTCACCTTGGGATACAGTACACATGATTTTTATTTTGCATGGTATATTACTATTGATCTTTCATTTTCATTTCTGTACATTTTATTGTGTGAAGAAAAGTGTTTTACTTAGATTTTTTATCGAGAACATAGATTCATCATAGCTTTATGCTCACTGCATCGATTGATCTCCTCAACCATCGATCCTTGATTGCTATGAA
This sequence comes from Picea mariana, assembly GCA_032191745.1. Classification (NCBI taxonomy): domain Eukaryota; kingdom Viridiplantae; phylum Streptophyta; class Pinopsida; order Pinales; family Pinaceae; genus Picea; species Picea mariana. Next base: position 6,250 of record JASDQU010197710.1, on the reverse strand, counting down.
TGTTCTGTATGTTTTATTGATTAATTGAAGAGGCTGTGCCTTTCTTTCGTCCTTGTCCCTAGATCATCAGTGCATGCCTGAGTAGTCGGCTAGGAGCCGAATCGACGGTCGTCACTTCGATGCATAGCGACCTATAGATTCTAATGCCCTACTTTTCTGTGCATGGATGATGAATGAAGGATAGTGTTACCCAGTTGTCTACCCCTGTTGATTATTCTTGGTTGAGTGTTTGTCTTTATACATGACCACGACCACCAATCCAGCGATTCTGAAATCAAACTGCGTTTATACATTTTGGTCATACAGTGATGGATAATGGAGCCCACTTCCCATCGCATCCAAACAAGATGCCATGGTGTGAAAAAGACAAAACATTTAATTGCAGTATGTAGCCCCACGTCCCACCTGTTGTGTCTCCTTATGCTACGTTTGGTCTTCATACGATTCAACAACCATCTTAAATAGTGACACCACACTCAATCTCAGCTATGTGAACATGTTGAGGAATAGAGAAAGCCCTGGGTGTTTATCCATGAATCAACCAAGTTTACCTCTTCAATCTGTGCTCGTCCCATCCGATCTTTAGCAGGAAGAGAAGAACTTTAAATTGAATGTTGTATGTTTCGTTTTAATGGTTGTTGAATAAAGTTGTTCTATGGGAAATCAAGGTTTCAATCTATCGTGTTTAGTTTGGCATATAGTTCTTTTGAAGTGCGTTTAGTCCATTTGATCATGGTTATTGTGATTAAAATTCATTTTATTTCACTTGTTCGAAAGTATGGAGTAGTTGTTTAATCAAAACAATGTTTTGTCTGTATTTTTTTTTCACAAATCAAATATCAACTCTGAATTGCCCTTTTGTTTTGTTGTTTATACTACTTCGATCTGGGTTTGTATTGATATAAGTCTTCATCTCTAGAGAACCCGAAATAAATAGTTTCAGAAGTTTTCATATTCTGTTACGGGGTGAAAATCAGTCTCAGGGGCAAGGTGTATCTTCATGTTTTGATCAAGGGTGAAATAGTTATTTACTTACAATTTTTCTCTTTGATAGTATCATGTAGCTCATACACTGTTGAGGTTGATGAGACTTCAAGTGTTAGTATGTAATCATACTTGCTCCATATTTCTATCGTTTGATTTACAAACTTGCTCACCGCCTGTGGATAATCGAGGAATTTTGGTTAAATATGTAGAGTTATTAACTATGCAATTGACAGAAACCAAAAAAAAAAAATAGAGATTCGAGTGGGTTTCCATTAGCTTATTGTTCAAGATTTATAACTTCCAGAAAACAAATATTTGACCATAATTTGTAGAAAATTATGCATTTGCAAAGAGGTGTAATTCTGAATTGTATTTTATTCCTACGTATTTATTATTGTTGATAGCCACAACTCGTTACTCACCCATTCACCCAGCTCCTTACTCACTCACAAGCTACCTCCGTTTTCATTTGATGAACCCCGAATGCCAGCAATTTCTTTATTTTTTCCTTTTTTCTAGCAGCGAATTATGTGACTGTGATATAGAAATGAGATTTTAATTGTGCTAATCTATGGCAGTGAATTATGTGACTGTGATGTAGTAAAGTGATTTTAATTGTGTTATCTATGGCAGCGAATTATGTGACCGTGATTTAGTATTGTGATTTTATTTATGCTATCGTGACAACGATTCTCTAGATTTTGTGCAATAGCGATTTTTCTTTTCCTTATAACAATTATTTATATTCCCTTATGTCATCGATTTAGATTTTCCCATGGTTGGATGTAACAATACTACCTTGATTCCTGACAACACTTAATTAATATACCGATAGTAAATAATGGCAGTAAATTTTGATGGTATACCAGCGTTGACAGTAACCATAATTAAGTGACAATCTTTTTATATGTGTTATGTTTAATAATAGTTAGCAAAAATATAGTATAGACTGAACATCTTTTTAGCGATTAATATTGAATGTCTTACCCAACATGCTTGTAGTGAATTGATCACACCCAGATACATACTGCCAATTTAAAATACAACTAAAGGACAACGTGTTTATCTAATGGAATAAGGAATGGCATCCGAATGGCATTTTATAGACAATGGGTTATACATTAATATTGTTAATATTTCTAGACAGTCGTGGTAAATTAAAATTGTCAATAGTGTTATAATTATAGTGTTTTATATTAATATTGTTAACAATGTTAGATTAATAGCGTTATATATTGATATTGTTATTATTGTTATATATTGTTAAATCATTAATTTAGATTTGTATTTACTGATGAATTTAGGCTTGTTAATTTAGACAAAAAATTGACTATTATATAAGCAACATGATTCAATAGTTCACTTAAACTAATGGACAGTGGGTGTTGTTAATCAACGTTTCTTGATGTTGTTCAATGCCTAACTTAGGTCACCATATGATAACTTATATGACCATAGTAGCTTGGTAACAACTCACTCCACTTAGACCTCTTGCTTAGATGGTTGGTTTGGGTTGTTGGCGAAGTCGTGTAGATGGTTTGGGTTGTTGGCGAAGTCGTGTAATAGCTTGCGCATTTTTCTTTATTGACGCCATCTTGGTCTTGTCGACCTGTTGCTTGGGGCGTGGGTGTAGTCTTCTTGTCCGTTACTTTGGCTCCTAGCACGTTGGATTGTTCTTGAGTCCATGGTCCAGATAGTTTAGGTGGCGCTAGGGTTGTTGTCGTGCCTATCGCCTAAGGACAGCATGATCCCTGATGAGGGGATCATGGCATGCCCTATTGGATAGAGGCGAATGATAACATGGTCAGAGTCTATGCTTCCCGTTGTGGGTTTTTTTGATCGTTGTAAGTTGTTGTTAGCGCTTGGGGTGTAACGCCTATATGCATTGGGTTGCGTGCCATAGAGGTTCTAGTTATTGGTCATTAAGGCCATTGGTTCGGGATTGTGGATGTTGTCCTTAGCTTGTAGGCATTGTCGTGTTGTGTGTGTCGGGTGGGTACTTTGTTTCCTTCTTGATTTACGCATGTTTCACCTAGTTGCTCTTGTGCTAGGGCGTGGAGTCGTAGTTGTCTGTTTCCTGAACTGCGAGCTTGTGTTCGTCGTCAAGTTGTGTGGTTCAATTGTTTGTTGTCGCTTCCTTCTTGCCTAAAAACAAAAAAAAATTGCACTTTTTTCTTCGCTTGTAGTCGTAACGGTTGGGGTCGTAACATGAGGGGAATGTAATGTCCCTAAGATGAACCCCATTTTTATTTGTGCATATAGGTTGGTGATCCATTTTGGTTTTGCATGCACCTGATTAGTGTGTGATATAATCGTCCATATAGGCTGGTGAGCCATTGGAAACAAGTGTAAATGTAATGAACATATAGGTTGGTGAGTCATTTTGGTTTTACGCGCACCTGAGTAGTGTGTGAGGTTTGTAACCAAAGAAAAAGGTGAAAACATTCCATAGTGTTGCGCGTACCTGAACTATGTGGGTGGATCGTGCATGAAGGTAGGGTTCACATATTCCACATTGTTGTGTGCACTCAAGAAAGTGTGCAGGAATGATTGTGATGTACATAGATGTATTTATATGTTTTGAGGTTGGAGAGCTTGTGTGATTATTGGGTTGGTGAGCCGGGACACAAATAGGATAATGCATTTATTCTTGTAAAGTGTATCACACTCAAGTTATTAATATATTACATCGTTGCACACCAACAAACTCAGACGAAAAGAGACGGGGGGTGAACTCCACTGAAAAAGGGAAAAAAGGGGAAATATTTTAATAATATTTCTGAAAAGTGTAATTTGTGGATATATTATTTATTTTAAGTTCTTGAGGGATGGGAATGAGTTGCCAAGAAGATAAATTTAATTATGAAGGTGGAAAGTGTCCAGTTTAAGGCATGCAATATATATTTTTGGCCTTAGTGTAATTCATGGATCATCCATTTTTTTCCTCCATCATTTAAAGGAATAGAAGTTTGTATTTTGTTGTAATTATGTCAATGGCTTAACCCTATGCTTGGGAAAATATTGGTACGATTGAAGAAGCAGGTTTTTAGGACCATAGGTTGTCTAAGAAGTGGGTTATCATCCCATAGTTTTTCCAAGAGGTGGGTTCTTAGGCCCATGAGAAATCTCTCCAGTTGAGAGATTAGTTGGGAATTGTTCCCTGGTGCGATGGGAATTAGTTGCAGTGCTCTGAGACTTCTTGATCCGACTTTTTGCTGAAGCCTTGGAAGGGAAGTGGGGCAACTGAAGGATTGTTGAGCAGAGAAGGGGAACACTTCCTGGGATGGGACAGACATATGGGGAATGAGGGGTTGTAGACTAGTTGCAACAGTCAACACCTTGGATTGAGCAATTTCGTTGTTTGTTATACCATAGATTGGCACTACGAATCATTTTTCCCAATGGATTTATAGCCTCAACTCAGGGGTGAACTGTTGCTGAAATATTATGAGAAGCAATGTTTATGGTTGGGAGGAACGTCTAAGTCACACGCGTAGTTGGTGACTTTTCATCAAAGATGAGTGTTCTTATGCGCTTACTTGGTTACTACGTGTTTATTTATTTGTATCTATTATGATCTATTACTTGCATATTGTTGTCTATGAAGAATGGTTTTTATTCTGTTAATGTTATCTATTATGTAAGTATTTAGCATAATATTCGTATATTCTGAGTATGCTAGTTGATAAGTAAATTTTGTTAAGATAGTCCTGTAAATCATCAAAAGATTTGTGAGTGAGGCTAGAAGTACCGTGCACACAAAAAGTGGTCCATCTGCACAAGTGATTGGATTTTCTATGTGCGTGGAAAAGTAGTCTGCATGCACAGGAAAGCAAGTGACTTGCAAGTGGAATAATAACAATTATGAAGGCTTTGGTATTCGAGTGCTTCGTATGGTTATGAGTGTGGTATTTTTCACATGTTTGGAGTGGTCTTACACTCTATAATGTTGGTGTGCTCGGTATGCTTGAGTGAACATTTTTATTTCAAGTTACTTTTGTCGTTATAATTTGAAACAATAGGATTAATTGTGGTGTGGCGCAAACCAGTTTGGGTTGTGCACATTACCTCAAATGTTTCCGCACAATATGACATTAATTGCGCACTAGACCTTTGGGTGACTTTAATTAGCAGTAAGTTGTGTACGTCATTTAGGTACATTTCATTGTGGTATCGAAGAGTCAAAATTCTGGATCGTGGGTGGCATGGCCCAGCCTGGGTGGATGGGGCGTTACAGGATCTGAGAAGATTTGATAATATCCAGGACTTCTTCATGAAGTTTAAATCCCTTCTTAGTCAGCTAAATGGATGTGGTGTTGACAAATCAAATCAACACAAGAAATTGATAATTTTGATTTGTCAAAACTTGGTTCAAAGTATGCAGTGTTTGTCTCAACTTTACATCAAGTGAGGTTCACATCAGGAGAAACCTACAAAATTCTATCACTAGATTAGTTCATTCAGTACCTAAGGCATGAGCAATATAAGCTCATCTAGATCGGAATAATCAAGAGAACCAAGGCAAATGCACTTTTTGTGTATGAGAGAAACAACAAATCCAATATGAATTCCAAACAGAAAGGAGAGGGAAATAAGGATCTTGAGCAAAGGAAGGAAATCAATTCCAAACCATTCGATGAATCCTATGACTCAAAAGGTGGAAAGGAAAAGAAATGGAAGACAAAATGTTGTTATTGCAATCACATCCACCATCCCAAATCATCATGCATGAAAAATAAAATAGACCTCATGGCGTAGAAACTTCAATAGAACAAACTTTGGGACTGCATTCTAAAGAATGCCAAGAAGAGTTCGGGAGACCAAGCTCCAGAAAAATGAGGTATTTCACATGATTTGATTTCTATTCATTCTTCTATCGATGCATGGATCTTCGATTCAGGGGCATCCCATCACATGGAATCCACACATGATGTCTTATCTTCTTTATTTGCATGCATGGGTTCTCGCATCCTCATGGGTGATGATACTCCAGTAGAGATCATTGAACAAGGGAGAGTAGAGATCCAACATGGAAGTTTTGAGAAATTCTTGCATGTTTCAAAACTCTTCATGAATCTACTCTTTGTATATAAGGTTGCACATTTAGGCACAAGAAAAAGGGTGGAATTCACACTAGATTTCGTGACCATATATGACATGCATGACAACTACAAGATTGTTTTCGGTGAGGTAAATCACCAGTCTTGGTTGTATACATTCTCTAATTTTTTTCTAAATATGATTCCACATTGATATTGACTCA
>JASDQU010197708.1:0-19538 GCA_032191745.1 Picea mariana | reverse complement strand
AGTTGGTGCTGGAACACTTAGGGAGTTGTTACTTCCTTCTAGTGGGTGCTAGAGAAACCAGGGAGTTGGTGCTTCCTTCTAGTGGGTGCTAGAGAAACAAGGAAGTTGGTGCTTCCTTCTAGTAGGTGCTAGAGAAAATAGAGAGTTGGTGTTCTCAGCAAGTTGCAGCTTTCAAAAGAGAGGCTGTAGCCTCATTATGAATTGGTGCTCATAAGTATGATAATGTACAGAATGTAAATATTACTTATCATATAAAGAAGAAGAGGTTTTTACCCTTTATGGGTTTCCTCAGGAAATATCTGTCTTTGTATATTTCATATGTGTGAATGGTGTTGAATGTTCTATGGCTTACTTCCCTGCATTATTGTGATTGTCATTCAGTGCTCTGCAAAGAGTTTTAAAATAAGCATAATTGTTTAAGCTCGGTAACAATTGATTCACCCCCCCCCTCTCAGTTGTACAACATAGTGTCATTGCTACTTTTGGGGGTCATCTCTACAAAATACAAGAGGTAGTTTCGACTATTGTTCCACCTAAATAGCACCGCAAGGTAGTATCTCATACTGCAAAATTCAGCTTCTTCACAATCAGTTCAAAAGGGAAACAGAAGGACACTTTAACCACTACAACATCGCCCCAAGCAACATCTATCCAACAGAAGCAGGTCAACAAGGTTGCAGCAAAGAGCAAAGATTCCTTCTGCACACTGTCTTGTCATGTAGCTCAATCTTTTAATCATCCTCAACCTCAATGAGTTTGTGATAGACTTCCACAAACTGAGCATTGCAACATCTCCAACAAGGCAAGCAACTCACCAAGATGCAGATTTAGCAAATGATTTTTCCTCTCCCCTAGGAACTCAATGCAATGGAGACCATTGTTTAGTAATGAGGTAGGATTGATACATGTAGATATCAGTGGCCACCCACCTTTTCCAACCAACTCAAAATAATTTTTTGGCAATTTTGACAATATACTATTTTTAGCAGTTTTAACTTCCACAGCTATTTTGAGGGCCTAAATGAAGGTTTTTCGATATCAAGATTCTAAATTTTTCTTGAACGCATCATTGATCCCTCAAAATGAATTTCCTTGATGATACCTTTCCAATGGGCTATCATACGCCTAAAATGGAGATCATATGCAAATGTTACGACCCCAGGAAGTTGATGTACTAACTTACCCAAATGGGGCCCACATGACTTTTGGTGCTTCATCTCCTAGGGTTAGGTTTTTGGCTGTCTAAGGTTTTTTTCATTCTTGTTTATTGTAAAAAGGCCTTCAAAGCCTCATTGTAATCATCTTCTTGCAAATGAGCGCAACTGTCACATCTCTTCTCAGAGATAAGCTGTCGCCATTATAGTGAGTCTTTCACTCTGTTTTTTTACATGAGTCTCTGTACATTTCTTTCATTAATAGAAATCGTGTATTAATGTATCTCTATTTTTATGGTTTCATCTCTGATACATTTCTATTATATTATTGGATATCCATGATATCTCTGTACATTTCTTTATTATATCTTCACTCTCATTTCGTGCCGAAAATATTATATCAGATCAGTGGTATCAGAGTAGGTTTCTCTTGATCATTTTTCAGTTCATGTCCCCGACTAGGTCTGATTATAGCAAGTTGGGTCTAGAGTTTGTCTCTCTTGAGTACAATCTCTCTCATGTGCCCAAGAAACCCTCCATGGCGGAAGAAAATAAAAACGACGCAGCAGACAATCCTATCAGTTTGTTGCCTGAGAAAGCTCTCACGCAACAGAGGGACGAAATGATGGAGAATTTTTCCCACATCCTTGAACACCTCCTTATAGCATCAGGCACATATTCATCAAGCGGCCACTTTGGAGGCACCTCACCATTTAAGGTGCAAGTCAATTTTGATATTCCTATATTTGAAGGTTAGATAGATGCATATGCCCTAGATAAATGGTTAAATATGTTAGAAGGTTATTTCTCTGTTCACAATTTTTTCGACAGAGAAAAGATCATCTTTGCATGCCTTAAGTATCTCCCCCATGTCAAACATTGGTGGGAAAATTACTGAGAGAAAAGTTCCACATAGGATTCTGGACTATATGGGGTCGATCCCACTTGAGATTTTTTTGTGGATGCGGTAAAGGAACAATATTACCCTGTTGGCAACTATGAGGATCAGTACATGAGATGGACCACACTGCAGCAAGAGAGGGGCCAAGAAGTTCCGGAGTTCACTAATACCTTCCATACCTTGTGCACCAAGCTAGGTATCAAATACTTTGAACGACATTTGGTTCTGAAATACCGTGGGGCTCTACACAGATACATCCAAATTGAAATGGATTTTCTGGACATCTCATCACTCGATGCTGCTTATCGATATTCTATTAAAATCGAGCAGAAATTCAAGCACCAGAAAAAACGGGAGTTCAGGTCTGCAAATCTGCAAGAACCAAAGTATGATAAAGAGGGCCCTAACAAATAGTTTCCTAAAAGACAGTCTAAGCCATAGGAAAAGAAGGGTTACGAGAAGACGAAGAATAACACTAGAAAATGGTTCAATTTCCACAAACACCCCTAGCACAACATCGATGAATATCACTCAAAACATTCATTGGTGGCTGAGATCAAAGACAAGGAGCCAAACCCTGATTTAGAATCTGATTCTGAATATATTGGTAAAAGACAGATCATCAATGTAGACCGCACTGCTATTGTCTCGACCGCAACAATTCAACCAGAAGAACCAAAAGATACCGAAGAGGGTGAGCTCCCTTTTAATTCACATATGTGAGTGAAGGGGACCCCACTGCATTTTATTGTTGATAGAGGAAGCCAGAAGAACCTCATCTCAACACAGGTCATCAATTAGTTTGGATTGTCAACAACACAACACCCAAAGCCATACAACATTGGGTGGCTTCACCAAGGACTAGATATTTGTGTCAGCCAACAATTTTTATTGTCATACGACATCCATCCCTTCAAGGATGAGGTATTATGTGATGTTACCCCACTGAATGTCTGTGATGTTCTCTTGAGCCAGCCATATATGTGGAAGCACCATGTTATTTATGAGTCTCGAGCTCATAGTGTCATTGTTAATTTGGGGGGTCATCTCCATAGAATACCATAGGTAGTTCTGACTATTGTTCCATCTAAACAGTGCTGCAAGGTATTATATCATACTGCAAAATTTAGCTTCTTCACAATATGTTCAAAAGGGGAACAGAAGGACACTGCAACCACTATAGCCTCACCCCAAGCACCTTCTATCCAATAGAAGCAGGTCAACAAGGTTATTTCAAAGTGAAAATATTCCTTCTTCACATTTTCCTCTTATGTAGATCAAATTTTTGAATAGCCTCAGCCTCAATAGGTTTGTGATAGAATTCCACAAACTGAGCAGCGCGACATCTCTAGCAAGGCAAGCAACTCACCAAGATGCAGATTCAACAAATGCTTTTCCCTCTCCCCCAGGAACTCAATGCAATGGATACCATTGATTCCTAAGGAGGGAGGATTTATTGAGGTGGATATCCGTGGACACCCACTTTTTCCATTTGGCTCAAAACAATGTTCTGACAATTTCGACAATTTACTATTTTTAGCAGTTTTAACTTCCGGGGTTATTTTGAGGGCCTAAATGAAGGATTTTCGAGATCGAGCTTCTAAAAAATATCCAAAGGATTTATTAAACCCCCAAAATTAATCTCTTCAAAGATACCTTTCCAACGGGCTATCATACGCCTAAAACAGAGATCGTTTGCAAAAGTTACGAGCCCGAGAAGTTGATGTACTAACTTACCCAAACGGGGCCCACATGACTTTTGGCGCTTCATCTCCTAGCGTTAGATTTTTGGATGTCTAGGGTTTTTGAAATTCTTGTTTATTGTAGAAAGGCCTTCGGAGCCTCATTGTAATCATCTTTTTGCGAATGAGCACATCCATCACATATCTTCTCAGAGATAAGCCACCAACCCACCACCATTCTAGAGAATTTTTCACTCCATATTTTTACAATATCTATACATTTCTTTCATTAATATAAATCGTGTATTACTGTATCTCTGTGTTTATGGTTTCATCTCTGATACATTTCTGTTATATTATTGTATATCCTCGATATCTCTGTATATTTCTTTATTATATCTTCGCTCACATTTTGTGCCCAAAATAATCCATATCAGTGGTATCAGAGCAAGCCTCTCTTGATTGTTTTCAGTGCTTGTCCTCGACTAGGTCCAAGTATAGCAAGTTGGGTCTCGAGATTTTCTCTCTTGAATACAATCGCTCTCACATGCCCAAGAAACCCTCCATGGTGGAAGAAAAGAAAAATGACGGAGCAAGTGATCCTATCAGTTTGTTTCTTGAGCAAGCTCTCACGCGACAGAGGGACGAAACGATGGAGAATTTTTCCCACATCCTTCAATGCCTCCTGATTGCATAAGGCACATCTTCATCAAGTGACTACTTTGGATTTAACTCTCCTTTTAAGGTACAGGTTAATTTTGATATTCCTATATTTGAAGGTCAGATACATGCAAATGCCCTAAATAAATGGTTAAATTCGTTAAGAGGTTATTTCTCTGTTCACAATTTTTCCAACACAGAAAAGATCATCTTTGTGTTCCTTAAGGCTCTCGCCCATGTCAAACATTGGTGGGAAACTTACTAGGATCAGAGTTCCATAGAGGAGTCTGGAATATATGGGGCTGAGGCCACTTGGGATTTTTTTGTGGACGTTGTAAAGGATCAACATTACCTTATTGGAAACTATGAGGACCAATACATGAGATGGACCACACTGCAGCAAGAGAGGGGCTAAGAAATTTTGGAGTTCACCAATACATTTCATACCTTGTGCACCAATATGGGTATCAAAGACTTTGAATGACATTTGGTTCTGAAATACCGTGGGGCTCTACATAGATACATCCAAACTAAAATGGATTTTCTAGACTTCTCATCACTCGGTGCTTCTTATCGATATGTTGTTAAAATCGAGCAAAAATTTAAGCACCAGAAAAAATGGGAGTTTGGGTCTGCAAATCCGCAACAACCAAATTATGATAAAGACGACCCTAACAAACACCTTCCTAGAAACCGTTCTAAGCCACAGGAAAAGAAAGGCCATGGGAAGATGAAGAAGGACACCGGAAAATGGTGTGATTTCCACAAAATCCCCTCAAAACAACACCGATGAATGTCACTCAAAACAGTCATTGGTGGATGAGATCAAAGACAAGGAGTCAAACCCTGATTCAAAATATGATTATGAAAATATTGGTAAAAGACAGATCATGGATGCAGACCCCACTACTATTTTTGCGACCGCAACAATTCAACTAGAAGAACCAACAGATCCTGGAGAGGGTGAGCACCTTGTTCATTCACATATCTGGGTGAACGGGACCTCGTTGCATTTTATTGTTGATAGTGGAAGCCAAAATAACCTCATCCCATTAGAGGTCATCAAACAGTTGGGATTGTCAACAACACCACACCCAAAACCATACAATATCAAGTGGCTTCACTAAGGACGAGATATCTGTGTCAGTCAGCAATGTCGATTGTCATACAACATCCAGCCCTTGAAGGATGAGGTATTATGTGATGTTTCCCTACTAGATGTCTATGATGTTCTCTTGGGTCAGACATATATGTGGAAGCACCATGCTATTTATGAGTCTCGACCCTATAGTGCCATTTTTACTTTGGGGGGTCATCTCTATAGAATACCAGAGGTATTTTCGACTATTGTTCCACCTAAACAATGCTGCAAGGTAGTATCTCATACTTCAAAATTTAGTTTCTTCACAATCTATTCAAAAGGGCAACAAAAGGACACTGCAACCACTACAACCTCACCCCAAGCACCTTCTATCCAGCAGAAGAAGTTTGACAAGATTGCAGCAAAGCATAAATATTCCTTCTGCACACCATCCTCTCATGTAGCTTGACATGTTGAATAGCCTCAACCTCAACACGTCCGTGAGAGACTTCCACAAACTGAGCAACGCAACGTCTCCAGCAAGGCAAGCAACTCACCAAGATGCAGATTCAACAAACGCTTTTCCCTCTCCCCCGAGAAATCAACGCAGTGGAGACCATTGCTTCCTAAGGAGGGAGTATTGATCCAAGTGGATATCGTTGGCGACCCACCTTTTCCAATTGGCTCAAAACAATTTTCTGGCAATTTTGGCAATTTACTATTTTTAGCAGTTTTAACTTCTGAGGCTATTTTTGAGGGCCTAAATGAAGGTTTTTCAAGATCGATATTCCAAATGATACCCAATTGAATGATTGAGGAACCAAAACGAATCTCTTCTATGATACCTTTCCAACGGGATATCATACACCTAAAATGCAGATCGTATGCAAAAGTTATGACCCCGGGAATTTGATGTACTATCTTACCCAAACGGGGCCCACATGACTTTTGGCGCTTCATCTCCTAGGGTTAGGTTTTTGGATGTCTATGGTTTTTGGAATTTCTGTTTATTTTAAAAATGCTTTTAGACCTCCATTGTCATCATCTTCTTGTGAATGAGCGCAACCGTCACATTTCTTCTCAGAGATAAGTCACCACTATTCTAGCGAGTCTTTCACTCTGTGTTTTTACAGTATTTGTACATTTCTTTCATTACTAGAAATCATGTATTACTGTATCTCTATGCTTATGGTTTCATCTCTGATTCATTTTTGTTATATTATTGGATATCCGTGATATCTATATACATTTCTTTATTATATCTCCGCTCTCATTTTGTGCCGAAAATAATCCAGATCAGTAGTATGAGAGCAGGCTGCTCTTGATTGTTTTTTAGTGCATGTCCTCGACTAGGTCCGAGTATAGAAATTTGGGTCTCAAGCTTGTCTCTCTTGAAGACAATTTCTCTCACACGCCCAAGAAACCCACCATGGCAGAAGAAAATAAAAATGATGGAGTAGATGATCCTATCAGTTTGTTTCTTGAGCAACCTCTCACGCGACAGAGGGACAAAATGATGGAGAATTTTTCCCACATCCTTCAACACATCCCAATAGTATCAGGCACATCTTCATCAAGTGGCCACTTTGGAGGCACCTTTCCTTTTAAGGTACAGGTCAATTTTGATATTCCTATATTTGAAGGTCAGATAGATGCAGATGCCCTAGATAACTAGTTAAATATGTTATAAGGTTATTTCTTTGTTCACAATTTTTTCGATAGAGAAAAGATCATCTTCGTGCTCCTTAAGGCTCCCCCCCATGTTAAACATTGGTGGGAAAATTACTGGGAGCAGAGTTCCACAGAGGAGTCTAGAATATATGGGGTCGATCCCACTAGTGATTTTTTTGTGGATGCGGTAAAGGAACAATATTACCCTGTTGGCAACTATGAGGACCGTACATGAGATCGACCACACTACGGAAAGAGAGGGGCCAAGAAATTCCAAAGTTCACCAATACCTTCCATACCTTGCGCACCAAGCTAGGTATCAAAGACTCTGAATGACATTTGGTTCTGAAATACGATTTTTTGGACATTTCATCACTCGGTGCTGCTTATCGATATGCTGTTAAAATCGAGCAGAAATTGAAGCACCAGATAAAATGGGAGTTTGGGTATGCAAATCTGCAACAACCAAAGTATGATAAAGACAAACCTAACAAATAGCTTCATGAAAACTAGTCTAAGGCATAGGAAAAGAAGGGTCATGGGAAGATGAAGAAGGACATCGGAAAATGGTGCAATTTCCACAAAATACCCTGGCACAACACTGATTAATGTCATTGAAAATAGTCATTGGTGGCCAAGATCAAAGACAAGGAGCCAAACCCTGATTCAAAATCTGATTCTGAAAATATTGGTAAAAGATAGATCATCGACGCAGAACCCACTTCTATTGTCGCAACCACAACAATTCAACTAGAAGAACCTACAGATCCTGAAGAGGGTGAGCACCTTTTTCATTCATAGATGTGGGTGAAGGGGACCCCACTACATTTTATTGTTGATAGAGGAAACCAAATGAACCTTGTCTCATTAGAGGTCGTCAAATAGTTGGTATTGTGGACAACACCACACCCACAACCATACAACATCTGGTGGCTTCGCCAAGGATGAGATATATGTTTCATTCAACAATTTCAATTGTCTTATGACATCCAACCCTTCAAGTACGAGGTATTATGTGATCTTTCCCCACTAGATGTATGTGATGTTCTCTTGGGCCAACCATATATGTGGAAGTGCGATGCTATTTATGAGTCCCAACCCCGTAGTGTCATTGTTACTTTGGGGGGTCATATCTATAGAATACTAGAGGTAGTTCCAACTGTTGTTCCACCTAAACAGTGCCGCAAGGTAGTATCTCATACTACAAAATTCAACTTCTTCACATTCTATTCAAAAGGGGAACAGAAGGACACTGCAACCACTACAACCTCACCTGAAGCACCATTTATCCAACAGAAGCAGGTCGACTAAGTTTCATCAAAGCACAAAGATTCCTTCTGCACACCGTCCTCTCATGTAGCTCAACTTGTTTAACAAACTCATCCCCAACAGGTTTGTAACAGACTTCCACAAACTAAGCAGTGCAACGTCTCCAACAAGGCAAACAACTCACCAAGATGTAGATTCAGGAAATGATTTTACCTCTCCCCTGAGAACTCAATGCAATGGAGACCATTGCTTCTTAAGGAGGGAGGATTGATCTAGGTGGATATAAGTTCCCACCTACCTTTTCCAACTGGCTCAAAACAATTTTCTGGCAATTTTGGCAATTTACTATTTTTAGCAGTTTTAACTTCCGTGGCTATTTTGAGGGCCTAAAAGAAGGTTTTTATAGATCAATATTCTAAATGATAGATGAATGAATTATTGAGTCCCCAAAATAAATCTCCTCGATGATACCTTTCCAATGGGCTATCATACACCTAAAACGATGATCGTATGCAAAAATTACGACTTCTGAAACTTGATGTACTAACCTACCCAAACGGGGCCCACATGACTTTTGGCACTTCATCTCCTAGGGTTAGGTTTCTAAATGTCTAGGTTTTTTGGCATTCCTGTTTATTATAAAAGGGCCTTCAGAGCCTCATTTTAATCATCTTCTTGTGAAAGAGCGCAACTGTCACATCTCTTCTCAGAGATAAGCCACCACCATTCTAGCGGGTCTTTCACTCTATATTTTTACAGTCTCTGTACATTTATTTCACTAATAGAAATCATGGATTACTATATCTATGTGTTTATGGTTGCATCTCTGATACATTTTTGTTATATTATTGGATATTCGTGATATGCTTGTACATTTCTTTATTATATCTCTGCTCTCATTTCCTGTTGAAAATAATCCAGATCAGTGGTATCAGAGCAGACTACTCTTTATCGCTTTTCAGTGCATGTCCCCGACTAGGTCCAAGTATAGCAAGTTGGGTCTCGATCTTGTTTCTCTTGAAGAAAATATCTCTCGCACGCCCAGGAAACCCTCCATGGAGGTGGAAAATAAAAATGACGGAGTAGATGATCCTATCAATTTGTTGCTTAAGCAATCTCTAACGTGATAAACGGACGAAATGATGGAGAATTTTTCCCACATCCTTCAATGCCTCCTGATAACATCAGGCGCATCTTTATGAAGTGACCACTTTGGAGAAACCTCACCTTTTAAGGTATATGTCAATTTTGATATTCCTATATTTGAAGGTCAGATAGATGCAGATGCCTTAAATAAATGGTTAAATTTGTTAGAAGGCTACTTCTATGTTCACAATTTTTATGACAGAAAAAATATCATCTTCGCGCTCCTTAAGGCTCTCCCCCATGTCAAACATTGATGGGAAATTTACTGGGAGCAAAGTTCCACAGAGGAGTCTGGAATATATGGGGCCTAGCCCACTTGGGATTTTTTGTGGATGTAGTAAAGGAACAATAGTACCATGTTGGTAACTATGAGGACCAATACATGAGATGGACCACACTACGGCAAGAGAGGGGCCAAGTAGTTCAAGAGTTCACCAATACCTTTCATACCTTGCCTACCAAGCTGGGTATCAAAGAGTCTGAACGACATTTGATTCTGAAATACTGTGGGGCTCTACACAGATACATCCAAACTGAAATGGATTTTTTGGACATCTAATCACTCATTGTTGCTTATCGATATGCTGTTAAAATCAAGCAGAATTTAAGCACTAGAAAAAACGGGAGTTTGGGTTTGAAAATATGCAACAACCAAAGTATGATAAATATGACCCTAACAAACAACTTCTTGAAAACTAGTCTAAGCCACAGGAAAATAAGTGTCATGGGAAGACGAAGAAGGACACTAGAAAATGGTGTGATTTCCACAAAATTCCCTGGCACAACACCAATGAATGTCGCTCAAAACAATCATTGGTGGCCAAGATCAAAGACAAGGAGCCAAACCCTAATTCATAATCTGATTATGGAAATATTGGTAAAAGATAGATCATTGATGCAGACCCCACTACTATTGTCTCGGCCGCAACAATTCAATCAGAAGAACCAACATATCCTGAAGAGGGTGAGCACCTTTTTCATTCACAGATGTGGGTGAAGGGGACCCCGCTGCATTTTATTGTTGATAGCGGAAGCCAAAAGAACCTCATATCAACATAGGTCATCAAACAACTAGTATTGTCAACAATACCACACCCACAACCATACAACATTGGGTGGCTTCGCCAAGGATGAGATCTTCGTGTCAGCCAAAAATGTCAATTATCATACGACATCCATCCTTTCAAGGATGAGGTATTATGTGATGTTTCCCCACTAGCTGTATGTGATGTTCTCTTGGGCTAGCCATATATGTGGAAGCACCATGTTATTTATGAGTCTCGACCCCATAGTGTCATTGTTACTTTGGGGGGTCATCTCTAAAGAATACCAGAGGTAGTTTCGACTATTGTTCCACCTAAATAGTGCCACAAGGTAGTATCTCATACTAAAAAATTCAACTTCTTCACAATCTGTTCAAAAGGGGAACAAAAGGACACTCCAACCACTACAGCCTCACCCGAAGCACCTTCTATCCAATAGAAGAAGGTCCACAAGGTTGCAACAAAGTGAAAATATTCCTTCTGCACACCGTCCTCTCATGTAGCTCAACTTTTTGAACAACCTTAACCTCAATAGGTTCATGACATATTTCCACAAACTGAGTAGCGTGACGTCTCCAACAAGGCAAGTAGCTCACCAAGATGTAGATTCAGCAAACACTTTTCCCTCTCCCCCGAGAAATCAGCGCAATGGAGACCATTTCTTCCTAAGGATGGAGGATTAATCTAGGTGAATATTGGTGGCCACCCAACTTTTCCAACTGCCTCAAAACAATTTTCTCACAATTTTGGAAATTTACTATTTTTAGCAATTTTAACTTCCGGGGCTATTTGAGAGTCTAAATGAAGGTGTTTCGAGGTCAAGCTTCTCAATGATATCCAAATGCATGATTGAGCCCCAAAAATCAATCTCCTTGGCGATACCTTTCCAATGGGCTATCATACACCTAAAACGAAGATCGTATGCAAAAGTTACGACCCTAGAAATTTGATGGACTAACTTACCCAAATGGGGCTCACATGAATTTTGACTCTTAATCTCCTAGGGTTAGGTTTTTGGATGTCTAGGGTTTTTTTCATTCCTGTTTATTGTAAAAATTCCTTTAGAGCCTCATTGTAATCATGTTCTTACGAATGAGTGCAACCGTCACATCTCTTCTCAAAGATAAGCCGCCACCATTTTAGCGAGTCTTTCACTCTGTATTTTTACAGTCTCTGTACATTTATTTCATTTATAGAAATCATGTATTACTATATATCTATGTTTATGATTGCATCTCTGCACATTTCTTTATTATATATTCGCTCTCATTTCGTGCCGAAAATAATCCGGATCAACTTCAATATTGCTTAAAATATAGGTAATATCAAAATAATCTACAACATTTTCAAGTTCAATTTTAACTATATATCAAAATAATCATCTTAACACAAGCAATTCAAGAAAGTGCATTCTTAAAACTTTACAATTTATGTGTTATTTCAGTGATTGATAGGTGTGTTTTCTTCAAATGGAGCTATGCATTGTGACGATTATCATGTAGGTAGCAAGTTATCCAATTCCATTGAAGAGGAAGAAGGAATCGTTGTATTGTACATGAAACTCCTAGAACATAGGTTACATTATCTCCTAATCCATTATTTCGATCATTTCTCTATTATCCCCAAACGTAGGCTACATTCTTTATCTCTATCTCCTAGACCCATCTATGCTCTTCCTCGAGGTTGGGGATATATAAATGGAATAATGTGATATCCTTCCTACATTTGTTTAGGTCAAGAACTCGACCGCATAAATTCTAGTGGCACCAGTGGCTCATAGGAGAAATGCCTAGATCACCGACTCATAAGATCAATACAGTGGTCGATTGAGGAGATACTATTCTATTTCTAATTTCCAATGTTCCACATTAGATCTTTTTGGTCTATTCTGGTCATTTTTTGAAAGTAACATGAGATAAAATCTAGGGAGAGATCACTGAGGATGGATCCGGGAAGGTGGAATAAAGGGGGGAAACTCCAATATGCAGTGGGTAGAGGCTGATAAATGAAAAATGAAGACCATGTATAGGAATAATGAAGAAAAAATGGGTTAAACAACTGCAAGACCAAAAAAAGAAGAAAGGAATTGTGACTAAACATAATAAAAAGAAGTAAATAATGGGAAACATGTTTTGTTTTGGGAACGGGTTGGCCTTTAGTAAACATAAAGAGTATTTGAAGGTAAACAATTCTACATTGGAAAATAATAAAATAATGCATACCTATATCCTTCATCTTATGTGTAGGTTGGCTATTGTGATGGTGAGAAATGGGTCTCAAACTATTTGATTTAGAGTTTGGAATCTAAAGGAGAGTTGAGTGACTTCTTCTTACACTAGAATTTCATAACTACAAGGGTACTAGATCCTGTCATTATTACTTTTATGCTAATGCAGTTTCTTCAGAAGTACTCAATATATTGATATTATTGGTGAGGAATACCTCACTACATGCAAAGTAGGTGTATTGTAGAAATAATAATAAGTTATGTTACATAGACCTATTTTATATGACACAGGGTATGAAAAATTGTTGATGTGATTAAAAACATATGTCATGGGAAATCCAACAGACATCCACGTGAATCCCAAGGACGATGCACTCCCTCAACCAACTAGATTCTTGGAAGGTGCACTCTCTCATCTCAGTGGAGGACAAGAACAGTTGGGCACAAGTCCCAAGGAAGTAGTTGATAAGATCTAGCTAACTATATTTTAGATGTTAGTCATAGCTTGACTCATTCAATCCATCATGTAATAAAATGAATCCATATAAGCTTGTCTCTATTCTAAATAAAGTGATGCTTGTTTTTCTCTTTGTTTTGGAGATAATATTTTTGTTTTGGGTTCTAGTTAATTTCATGATTATTTTTATTGTAGATCAAATGGTATTAGAGCATCGATATGAGATGCTTCTGCTCCAGTGAGTTTCAGAAGAAAAAAAAATTGGGTTGCTAGTGTCTGCCCTTAACCAGTTTTCAGATCCAAAGGTGCACTAGGGGTGGCTCCATCCTCCATATCTCAGAAAATGTGCTAGGTTTTTCTCAAGACCTTCATTGCCTAGGCCTTTGTGGTGATTTTCCACTTCAGAGGTGTGTCCATATTTTCCATTCCTTCCCCTCCCTTTTTGAGCTCCAAACAATGTTCTTTAGGGTTGGATCCAAATCCATATCTAAATTTATATCCAAATCCCAGTTTCTCTAGTATATGAAAATAATGCCTCCTCGTCGAGCCTCCTCCCCCAAGGATTATGCATTTGGGCAATCTTCTCCTATTTAGGATATAGCTCTTCCTCTGAATGAACTCACATGGATCCAACAAATATACCCAATGCCACTACAATCATATACTTGTTTCTAGCTGCCTAAATTTTCCGGGAATATGAATGGTGAGGTCATGGATTCTTGGGTATGCAGTCTATCCAATTTTTTCAACACCTACCCAGGAATGCCCGAAGAACAGAAGCTATATATTTCTAATTTGTAATTGGACTAGATTTCTCAATCTTGGTGGGATGCCCAAACAGATACCTCATCTCAGGTGGTGGACTTCGATAATCCTCCTATGGACACCCCTCCCCCTATTGCTTTTTTGTATACCTTTTGGCAAGCACTACAGAATCTCTTTTATCCTTCGAGGTACCGTCAAGATATTCTTACTCACTAGTAACAATTCCACCAAATCTCAGGCTAGTCAGTACAAATATACATTGAGGTGTTTACTAAGATCCACATTTAGCTGTAGATTCAATATCGAGAATAGGTACGCGTTGTTAAATTTAACTATGGTCTTTTATTATTTATCTGTTGAGGGGTTCATTTATTTGAAAAATATTCCTTAGATAAGGCATTTCTTTGAGACTTGGCTATGGAATGGGAGATATCTCCTCACCTTTGATCTACTCTCTCCAAAGTTGTCCCTTCCTCAATGCCTTCTTCTCTTGCCTCTCCCACATCACCCAAAATGAGAAAATGGTGTTATTATCACAAATCTCAATTTCACTACTCAATGAAATGTTGTGTTCTTCATAATCATAATCATAATCTTGTCAAGAATTTATTCATTGATTCTCTTGAGTGTTCATCGAGCATTGTTCCCCCCCAGATCTAATCACCTTAGAGAATCCTACAGAACAAAACCCCTCTCTCTTACTCATGGCCACTAATTCCCAGAATTATTCATCAACACCTCTGTTTACTCACAATTTCCAAATAAAGTAATCTTTGGCTACACTCATCCTCGACAATGGTACCCAAAATAATTTGGCTTCTCAAGATTTGGTGCAACAGTTGGAACTCCGTACTACCCCTCATCCAGAACCCTACCAATTGGGTTGGGTTCAGAAGAATGGTCATCCTGTGATGGTGACCTAATGTTGTGCCCTTACTTTCTCCATCAACCCTTTATGTGATACTATTCTTTGTGATGTGTCTCCTTTGGATTACGCAGATCTACTTCTCAGTATTCCCTATCAGGAACTTCATCATGCTGTATACAGTGCTCACAATCATCAGTATTATCTTAAAAAAGATGGTCATACATATTTCCTCATGTCACCCTCTCTCAAAACCTCTTCCTTACTTTTTGGCCAACCTATTGTTCATCAAATTAGTCTCAACAAGTCCATTACCCTCTGTTTGGTGCACCCTTTGAAACTTGATAGGCCCACTCATTCCCTTCCTTCAAATATAGACGTTTTATTCACATCCTTTGACGATGTCTTTGTTTCTCCCATTGGACTACCCCTTGTTTGTTCCATTGAACACTCCATTGATTTTATTCCTCGAGCCACTTTTTCCAGTGCCCCATTCCTATTTTCTTTCTCCTCAGGAGGCTGGGGAAGTGGAATTCTATCGCTAGCACCTTCTTAATACCAACCACATCCAATTGATTTATTCACCGTGTGCCTCTTCTTCCTTCATCATTCCCAAGGAATCTAAGGAATGACATCTAGTCATAGAATATCGTGATCTTAATAAGGCCACAATAAAGAATCGTTAAACTCTACCATGCAATGATGATTTACTGGATCATTTGAAGGGTGCCTGCCTCTTTACCAAACTAGATATTATAGCAGGATATCATCAAGTTTGTATGAAAGCAACATACACATGGAAGACAACTTTTAAAACCAAATTTGGGCTTTATGAATGGATGGTGATGCCTTTCGGACTTACTAATTCCCCTACCACTTTCATGAGGCTAATACATGATATTTTTAGAGAACATTTGGGGAAAATTGTGGTGATCTATTTTGATGACATCTTGGTTTAATTTTAGCAAAATCTTAGAGAATCATTATCTCCATGTGCGCACCATGCTAGAATTATTATGCACTCACAAACTGTAGGTGAAACATCGTAAATATTCTATTTGGAAATGATCTATTCAATATTTGGGTTTTGTTATATTTTCTTAGGGTGTTATCCAAAATCCCACTAAATTTTAGGCCCTTACATAGTGGCCAATGCCTCACTCAACTCTAGAACTCAAGAGCTTTATGGGTGACATTAATTTTTATCAATGATTCATTTCTAACTTCTCTCAATTATCATGCCCTCTTCATCATATTTCCAACCAGAATCAATTAGTGTGGTCTCCCTTGGAAAAAAAACAATTCCAAGATCTCAAAAATGTCATTTGTTATGCTCATGTACTTTGTTTACCGGATCTTCATTATCCCTTTGAGATTGAGACATACACCTCTCAATATGTTATTGGCACAGTTCTTAAACAAGGAGAACACCATATTTCATACCATTCATAGACCTTATCCAATGCCAAACACAATTATAGCACTTATGATAGAGAGTTGTATAGTTTGGTCTAGCTTTGAAACGGTGGCACCATTACATCCTCGAGAAAGAAACAATCCTCCACATAGATCATCATTTGTTGATTTTCATCAATTCTCAGACTAAGATACATGAGTAGTGTCATTTCAAGTGGGCCATTTACATTCAACAACTTCAATTGGTGATTAAATATAAGAAGGGAACACCAAATCGAATGTTTGATCAACTGAGTTGACCTCGTATGAATGTACTTCAACTTCTGGCTATACATTGTGATGCCTATGAGGCTTGTAAGCCTCTCTATGCTTTTGATCCCTTCTTTGCATAGACATGGGAAGTTTTTGATCCATATTTAGGAGTGGAAAGAATTGATTAACAGACTGAATACAATAAACACAGAGATATGAAGAATAACACATATATCCAGTGAAAAATATCTTCTATTGAATAATGAAATAGGTTGAAACTGTAAAACTACAGAATTGAAACACTTTCTCGAATGGTGGTAGTTATCTATGAGAAGAGATGTGGTTGTTGTGTGCATCCATCTAAGCATAATGGATTACAATGAGGCTGTAGACACCTTTTTGATATTACTCATGAATGCCAAAATCCTAGACATCCAAAAACCTAACCCTAGAAGGTGAAACACCAAAAGTCATGTGGGCCCATATGGGTAAGTTGGTGTAAGTTTGTATCTCAACTTCCTAGGGTCGTAACTTTTCCATACGACCTCTATTTTAGGTGCATGATAGCCTGTTGGAAAGGTATTTCAAAAAGATATACATTTCATTGTCAAAATCTGACTCGATCTATAGTTTGACTGTGGCGAGAAAAAAAAACATTGTTTAGGGCCCCAAAATGGCCCTGGAAGAGCAACAAGATGTGCTGACATGAAAACATAAAAAATAAGCTAGTTGGATTAGGCGAGAGGCCACCAGTATCCACCTGGATGATGTGTGGGGCTTCAGACAACCCCAACAGTGTAGAACCCATAGTTACAAAGAAGTATAGAAAAATGTGTTGAACAAAAATGGACAAGAGGAGCCAGTTGGAATAGGTGGGTGGCCAACAATATCCACCTGGATCAGTTGTGTAACATCCCACTAAGATCAATCAAACACCATTTATGGATTATATAATTAGAGATGGGTGGCTATATAAACTCAACCAGTTATGTGTCCCAGCTTTTGAAGATCATATTACTTTGATTAAGTAGGCTCATGCTTTCTCCTATGGTGTCCTTTTTTGGTCTCTAAAAACAACTCATCACTTGCAACGACATTTCTTTTGGCTTGGTGTGACTTTTCAAGTGAAACATTTCATTTTTGCTTTTGCATTGTGTAGTCAACAAAAACCTGCCAATATTAAATTTATTTTGTATCAGCCCCTTCCTTTGCCTTCCCTCCCTTGGGACTTTATTTCCATGGATTTCCTTAGTGGTTTACCTATGACCTTATGCAAACATGATTCTATCTGGGTTATTTTTTGTGCTTTCTCTAAAATGGCTCTTGTTATCCCTTGCACTAAGAACACTACTATTTCCCAAACTATAGACTTGTTCTTTCACCATGTTTGGCCACACTTTAGACTCCATGATAGCATCATATTTGATCACGATGCTTGCTTTCTCAGCTCCTTCTGGAAAACATTGTGGGATTTACCTGGTTGTCGACTCAAATATTCTACTTCCTTCCATCCCAAAATGAATGGCTAAACTGAGGTAGTTAACCATAGACTTGTACATGCTCTTTGCATTCAATTTTCCAAAAAGAAACAATGGGATGAAACACTACATGCCCTTCAACATATGTAACATACCCACTTCGGAATTCGGAAATTTTCGGCCTTTTTCTTCTTTTCTCCGAGGAATGAAATTCCCCGAATCCCTATGGGGCCTGATGCAGTTCCTACCATCCCTTATCCTTACCCATGTGATCGTGGGTCATGACCGCCGGCCTTACCGGAGAGGTACTTTCGGCTTTCGCGATTCGGTAAATTACGCTGCATGTGATCCCCTGCTCTCTTGTCTCTCGAAGTGTCGAAATCCAAAGGGGACCAATAGTTTGTCATAAAAAAAAAAATTGCCTCAAATTTAAAATATGGCATTCCACTTTTCGGGGTTTACTCCATCAGGATTTTGGGATGTGCGATGACAGGAGGTCTCGCACCTAGGTTTCCCGAGAGCTGAAACTCCGAAACACCAAGCTCTAACATGCTTCATTATTTTGGGGTTTCCTCCATTGGGATTTTGGGATGTGTGACGATAGGAGGTCTCGCACTTGGGTTTCCCAGGAGCCGAAACTGTGAAACACCAAGCTCTAACATGCTTCACTATTTTAGGGTTTCCTCCATCGGGATTTCGGGATGTGTGACGACAGGAGGTCTCGCACCTCGGTTTCCTGGGAGCCAAAACTCTGAAACACCAAGCTCTAACATGCTATACTATTTCGGGGTTTCCTCCATCGGGATTTTGGGATGTGCAACGACGGGAGGTCTCGCACCTAGGCTTCCCAGGAGATGAAACTCCGAAACACCAAGCTCTAACATGCTTCACTATTTCGGGGTTTCCTCCATCGGGATTTTGGGATGTGCGATGATAGGAGGTCTTGCACCTGGGTTTCCCAGGAGCCGAAACTCTGAAACACCACAAATAATCATGCTATACTCATTTCAGGGTTTCACTAATTGGGATTTTGGGACTGGTGAGTACAAGAAAACCGACCCTTGGGTTTCTCGGTTGCCGAAACACTGAAATACCGATATCTAAGAGACCCACTCTCTCTCGTGCAGGGTTTTCAAACTTAGGCCTTAAAGTCTTTCATCAGGTTCCTGGGCAGATTTCCACTAGGTTTTATGACCAGACTGAGAGGTCTTCTTAAATCCCTGAGCTGTTAACGTCTGTGATAGATAATAATAAAATTTAGGATTTTACCAAGGCGGTAGTCCTTTTAGAGAACTTACCCCGGCTCTAGAATGTAAGGGAACAATCCCAAAAAGGTGTCCCTGTGGGAAATCTATCCAGGGCAGCATGAGAGGTAATTAAGGGGAACAAATCTCCCGAGAGCAGACTTGAAAACTGACTTCGTTCAAATATATATATATATATATATATATATATATATATATATATATAC
>JASDQU010197707.1:18267-32634 GCA_032191745.1 Picea mariana | reverse complement strand
TATATATATATATATATATATAATTTTGGAATTAAAAATATCAATTTATTGTCTCATATTTGCTTTCTCAAAGTTGATGGAAAAAAAGTGGCAATGTTGTTAGTGATGAACTAATGTTTTGTATACTCTCATTTTTACAATGCATTATATTAAGCATCAAACTCTTAAATATTTTTCGGCTATGTATTAATTTAAATGTTTTATTTTATGTTTACTGTGAACTATTAAAAATATGATTATATTGACATATCATCAAATAATTTTGGCAGAATAATTTTATATTAAAAGATTTATTTTTTTTCTAGTTATTAATGACCCTGTTGGTTACATAGATGTACTTAACTAATAAAAAAAACTAAAGGAAAGATAGGTATATGAGATCTACTAAATAAATGAAAAGAAAAAATTAGAGTGTGAAATAATACAAGAATGTGTTGTTATTTATCTATTTAGGAATATGCAAAGCCAATAATACAAGAATGTGTTGTTGTTTATATATTTAAGAATGTGCAAACCCAATAGATGGACAAGAAAAAAGTGAACTGCCAAACATACAAGATTGTATCATTGCACATCTATTTAAGAATATATGATAGTAGACAACACATTAAACCATGCAAAACCTATTTGAGAATCGATGGTAGTAGAAAACACTTTAAACCATGAAAAGCCTATGCTGCTATGAACTGCACTAAAAGGAAGAAATTTTCATGATCTACCAATTTCTTTTCAGAAAACTTGTGTTTGATTTTGGAAGAAGGTAACCAATGTGGAATTAAAAGGAGGAGGTATGCATTCAAGAATTGTGTTTTAGACATGCCAAGGAATAATACATACCCCTTGTACAACTCAGATAACATGTATGAAAGAGAATTACATTAGTAAAACAATTTGCAGGCTATGGTTTAGTACTATTCACATAAACCCACTTTTTTATAAGGGTCAGTGATTCACTTGACTTTAGGCAAGGTTTTATTAATTTCCTTAACTTTGTTAGAGAATATCTATTAATTATAGTTTAAGCAATTTAATTCTAATGATTAACACTTCTAAAAAAGTTTAAATGAAAATCAACTTAATTATTAAAATGGGCATTCTTAATAATTTCAAATTTTAAATGAAAATCAACTGAATCATTAGA
The DNA here is from genome assembly GCA_032191745.1 of Picea mariana. Classification (NCBI taxonomy): domain Eukaryota; kingdom Viridiplantae; phylum Streptophyta; class Pinopsida; order Pinales; family Pinaceae; genus Picea; species Picea mariana. The sequence goes on along the minus strand of JASDQU010197707.1, from coordinate 31,493 downwards.
ATGGATATATTGGTATATATATGATATTATTATTAAATTAATATTACAACAAGTGGAAGAGATTTTTAAATTGTTTTTAGTTGTTAGAATATTAATTTAAAAAATGAAAAAAAAAAAATACCACTTAAAGAAGTCAACACTCTCAGATCTAGGATAGAAGAGATGTTCAACTCTTCTTTGATTGATGCACTAGTAATAAAAATAAAATTCTCAAGATAGAAGAGATATCCAAATTAATTATAGGTAATGTTTATACAATAAAATATTGAGATAGAAGATATGCTCAACTCTTTCTTGGTTTGTGTGATAATGATAAAATAAAATGCTCAAATTGAAGTGACAATAAAATAAACCTTAAAATGGAAGAGATGATCAACTCTTCTTTAATTTTATCATAGTCTTAAAAAAAAATGCTCAAAGCTAAAAAAGATATTCACCTCAAAGTTCATATACCCTTAATAAAATAAAATCTCAAAATGAAAGAGTTGTTTTTAACTCCTCTTTAATTTTGAGAACAACAATTAAAAATATATATATATATATTCAAAATAAAAGAAATGTTCAATTCAACTTTAATTTATATAATGCTTGTAAAATAAAATAAAAATTGGAATGAGTTAAAATTTGAAACAAGATATTATTACAATAGAAAATATAAAATATGTTTAACTTTTTTTAAAATTAATGCAATATTATTAAAAAAAAAATGGAAAAAAAATATATTGAAAAAAGTAGGTGTTCAATGGAAATGGTGTTTACCAAATTTTTAGTTTAAAATAAAATACTCATAATACAAAAGGTATACAACTCAATTTTGATTGGTGTAATGCTCATAAAATAATTTTGATTGGTGTAATGGTTGAGAAACATAGATAAAATATGGTTGAACCATATTTTATCTGTGTTTTTTAAGAATGATTTGGAGTTTTGTATACATACCTTTTTTATACATATCCTATTTGGAAATATGGTTGAAAATATTCAAAACAAGTCATCAAATTTAATACAAGTCCAACAATGAAAATAATCAAAACAAGTCATCAAAATTAATATAAGTAAGCGATCTTCATTAAAATTTATATTGATATTAAAATTTATCAGAATTTAAAGTTTTTCTAAGCCATCAATAGTCCCTTATAATCACATGGAAATGGGTCCTAGTTTTGATACGAAGTTATCATTTTCATATGAAAAAATATTGAACAATCAAATTGCAAATAATGAACGCATTTATTCTATATGTAGTAAATTGGTTACATGCATTAAAGGATTTGTGTATATCATTTGGATAATTTGTAGGATTAAAGTATAATCATCCAAAGTATAGGTCAATTTAGGTTCCCTAGATACAATCTATAGGTTCTTCCCTGAAATTGTAAATAAAGTTTGATAAACTTTATAATTCATGGGAAATACAACTTTTCTTAATTGAATGGACCATGAAAGTAAACTAAACTGGAAATGATTCTAGAATCCTAGATATTCATAAAAACATGTACTTTCAATGAAAAATAAAAGATTCTGGAATGTACATGTGCTACTTGTTTAAAAACATTGTAATGGTATTCCATCTTCAATTATTCGTTCATGATCGACTTTGGACATTTTCCATTTTCTAACTTTTTATTTTATTTTATTGAACTTCTATTAACTTTATGCGTGTTGCACATACCAAATGACTATATTGACAAATTGTGACATATGACTTGTAGTATTGAAAGTGAACATGAGTATCGGTTTAATGGGTTTCTTGAAAAAAATACCCTTTCAATACAATGGATCCTCTTTCATATATAAAACCATTATCATCAAAATCTTATAATAGCCTTATCTTTTGTTCTGTGCATCGCATCAAATAATATTTCACGTTTTCAGTGTTGTCTACAGGTGCAACCATGCCAAAGGCATCTCCTATAAATAATTGGATATATTGGACAAAAAATAGTTCGTGTTAGATTATCACACAAGTACATATACAAGTTACTTGAAAAAATTTAAACATAAAAATTATCTTCTCTAACAAGATCAAAAACTCTATTGCCATCAACAGACACTATAGCTTCATTTGATTCCATCTCCTCTGAGCTTGCAAGTGGCATTTTCCCTTTTACATTAAGTTTGATATGTCTACAAGCTTTAACATATTCTTCATTTTTGTTTTCGCAAATATCTATGGATTATGTGTTATCTATGCAAACTGAACAAAAACAAGACTCATTTCTTCTATCAAATGCAAACACATTTTGATAATGTTTTGTTTTAACTGAATGTATTTTTCGTGTCCCAGGTATTGTAGTTGTGTCATATAGGATTGATATATTTACATCTTAGATTCCAAGATACCAAAAAAACCTGCACAAGACAAGAACTTGTTAACTTGAAATCTTTCAAGAAAATGATTGAAGATTGAATATAAATTTGAACACGTTTAAATAAAAATATCTTGTGTACATGTCTAACATTTATATATAGACACACATGTGCACATCCCTTGACGGATTATATTCATGGCTTAGCGTCATTTTCCACTATTCAACAAATTTTTCAGTGGATTCAAATCAATCGGCATGAGGGTTCATCTGATACCTTCGAAGTGCTCATTTTACACATGTCTCTGCACCGTCATGCTCTCCTTTTCCATGACCAGTCTCAAAAAAATTCCAACAATGTGTAATGTTTAATTTGTTATGAAAACGACATAACCAATAGAATTATCGTGAAGATTTGAACTGACCCGCACACCCATCTGACCATATCCAATGTCGATCAAATCTGATTTCGCGTTCTTTCAATGAATCATAAAATTTATCAAAACAATGTTGTACATAATGTGTGTCATGTGCTCGATCATCACTTATATAAAAGTGATATTCTTTAATAACATGTCAATTGTCGTTGGTGATTTCTATCTTATCAAGACTTCGTTGAGCATGTCTATATAGAACATGGACAAATATCGTGACTTGATCAGAATGATAATATTCACTCTGTATTTCTTTTTGTGCAATGAATGTGTAATTATCTGCAAAATCAACTACAGAAAAAATTGTCCCTGGTGGAAACACTTCACGGGATTGTTTGAATTGTAGGTCTTTCCATCGAGCTCTATGTGAATGCTTGGTGTATTTATAAATTTCTTCCTCAAACTTCTTCAAAACATCTATCACACAAATTTTATCTACCTTCAAATCAATCCTTTTGGAAATAACATCTGAAGAATCTGGAGTCGTGTTGTTCATATAATCATATCTCTTCCAATTGACTATTATATTAGAAAATGATTGATCATTCATATCAATATGATACTTTGAATGAAACAAAATTAGATTTCCACAACGATCACATTTCTTTCCACCAACACATTTTATTTTGTAAAATAAATTATCATCTTCTCTTTCACATAGAATTTCAGATATAAAAGCACGGATTGTGGAAGGAGGTGAACTTGGCCATAAAATTTTACTAAAATCCAAAAAAGTGTCATAATACAACTCAAATTCCACATGACAATGACAACAACAAGTGTCACGAACAGTGATGGGTCTAACAAACCATGGTTTTTGTTGCACAAATGTATTGATGGAAATTTTAACTTCTTTTTGTTCTTCTTTGAACTTATTAAAAAATTCTATTTGTGTCATTGGCAATATATGTTTTGGATGTTTTTCATATTGTTTTCATGTTATTCTTCATCAAAACACATCCCTTTTATGTGGTGAACCACGATATTCTTCCAACCAACAATTACGGGCTAATTCTTTAACATTTTCTACAAGTCTATCTTTGTAGGGATGTTTAGAAATCACTGTCCAACAAGCCAGTTCATCATTTGTATCTATTTGCAATCAAAATTTTCTATGTTTGTGAAATGTTTTTTTTACGTTCCCATTGTTTTTGCCATGTGTCGTATCAAACGATCTTTTATATTGCTAGATGAAACAATTGTTGTTTGTATCACTCTACGTGCAACACTAACATCATTTTTTCGAGATTTTCCAAAATTTTTTAATACACTAGTTATATTGTCAAAGACATTTTGTTTCACCTGTGTATCCTTTGTAGACTTTTGAATACCCAATAATGATGTAGCTTCTTTTAACTTTCTTGACTTTATTAGAAAAAGTAAAAGTTGATCTTGTACTGTTACTGATTCATCTTTGAAAAAAGTATTATACATATTCTTAGTTCGATATTTTATATAATGCTTAGCTTTTTTCTTCCCAAATTTGTCAGTATCAACATTTTCTAATATTTCATCATCAATTTTGATAGATTCTCCTACATGTTTCAATTTAAAATTTATATTAAAAAACAAAACCCGAACATAAATTCACTAAACTATATATACAAGTGTTCATCTTGTATTATCTAAATTTATGTACATAACTATAGGTGATTCGTCTTCTGCTTCAAATTTGGTTTCAACGTCTTCTTCGACATTTTAAGACAAATCTATTTATATTTTTTGAAAAACATCAAATTGTAATTACAATCAATTATATTAAACAATATTTTAAATTTGAATTCTATACTTTTAATATAGACAATATGTGCATGCATACCTGGTTGGACTTCTACTTGTTGAAAATCTCTATTTACATTATTATCGTTTCTTTCTTCAATATTTGCACATTCTCGTTTCTTTCTCCAATATTGTTCTTTCCTTTGTTCGTTTTGGTGAGTATCATCTCGAGTGCGATCAAATTTTCTCTTACACAAACTTTTGTTTCCCATGACTTTTATAATTATCTGTAAAAGATGTGTTCAAAAAAGACTTCACCTTGAAAAAATGCTCAACATTTATCTTTCGACATATAAAATGTTATTCCAATAAAAACTTGAACAAGCATCAATTACCTTATTCAACAAAAACCAAAAAGATGATTCGAAACTTTGTTTAGGTGATCTAGAAAACCATCAAACAAGTGATGAATTGTGTTAAATGTGTTCGGTCGAAAGTGTATTTATACGATTTGGCGTGAAATGAAACGATATGACGTGTCTTTTCATTTTTTCTGACAGATGAAATTCGCTCAATAATCTTTCGGCTGAAAGAAGGTTTTTTCAGTCGAAAACGTTGGAAACCATTTAGTTTTTACAGTTTCCGTTAGAATTTAGTTTTTCGGTCGAAAGAATATTGTTTTGGCCGAAATATTATTTTGGTCGAAAACTAAAAATTGGGATTGTATTCAGAAACCAGAGAATTCCCCCAAGATTACATGAACTTTGAAGGTTGGGGACTCCTGCAAATACTCAAAAATTGGTTTCAAAAATGACACCAGCATTTGTAAAATTGAATCTACTTTCAATTCCTATAATTTGTTTTCATTTTCATTATTTTTATCTAATTTTTTTTAATTTTTTTAAAAAATCACTGCATAATATTTTCAGCAGACATTATGATTTGGTGAAATGAAATATTTGTATCTTTAAAAATATACAGTGAAAAATTTAGAAAAAATTATATTCAAAATCCTTAAATTGTTATTTTCAAAAGGGTATATTTATATTTTACTTTTAATTAAAAATTAAGATAGATACAAGGTGTGGGAAAACATGTGTTTAAAATCTGCAACGTTTTCATCTTGGTCAACTTCAAAAAATTCTAAAAATTATAATATTCATCTGTTAGATTCAAAATTATAGTCATAATAAAATAGAGTCTCTGTAACTTGTTGCAGTACATTTCGTTTCGTAAAAACATAATTTTAATAATAGATACATTGTTGTGAGAAAAAAATAGTTCATTATCATTCATTTCATGTTTAAGGAACATATTGTTAAACAATTGTCAATTGACATATCAAATCTTAATAAAACAAAAATGAAAAATAGTCATTGGAAAGCTAACAAAATTCTTCACAAGTTTTGTTTTTACTGTAAAGTGAAATTCTAAATAAAAAAAATACTTTTGTATGCCGGAAGTTGAAGAACTTGTGAAAATGCAATTTTTTTTCTCATAAAACAAGCAAAATTGTTACCCATCTTCATGATTTTATGGTCTTCAACTCCCAACTATCAAACTATTTTTTTGTGTTTATGTTATGCATGTAATAATTTTGAACATAAAGTTGTAAATTGCAGAGCTAATAGCAGGGACATAAATAAGTTTGAAAGTCATGCACAAAATGGTTATCCAAGAAGGCCTAGTGAAACACAGAAAAGAAGCTACAATGAGTTTGAATCATTGAGTACTAAAGTGGAATGCTACAAGTGCAACAAATTTGGACATGTAGCCAAATATTATATAATGACAGACCCTCCTAGAGAATCACAACAGAATAATGACAATCATAGACAGGAACCTCAACACAGAATATGGATAAGAAAGCATAATCAGTTTAACAATGAAGAATGCACACTCACTCTACAAGTTAAACACAAGAAATGTGGTTGGTATGTTGATAGTGGTTACTCAAAGCACATGATAGGTGATGAATATGGGTTTCTTACATTGATAAAGGAAAGAGATGGATCAGTCTCCTTTGGAAACAATGACTCAGCTAGAATCATTGGAAAAGGAACTGTCAAAATTGGAAACAATAATACCCAGGAAGAAAATGTTCTACTAGTGGAAGATATGAAACATAATCTTCTAAGTGCAAGTCAAATGTGTGACCAAGGTCACAAACTTACGTTCAATTCACAGAAGTGCGAGATAAGAAAATAAGGATCAGAGAAATTGATTGCAACAGTTGCAAGAACTTCAAGCAACATATATGTATTAAGTGAAAATGGAAATGGAAAGTGTTGTCTAGGAAAGGAAGATGAATTTTGGCTATGGCACAAAAGAATGGGTTACATAAATTTCGATAAGCTCGTCAAAGTCAGCAAAAAGGAAGAAATCATAGAAATTCCCCAAATTACGAAGCCAACCAACACATTATGCAAGCATTGTCAACAAGGAAAGAAAACAAATACCACAATCAAATCAATGGAATACTCCACAACAAGACCACTGGAAACTGTGCATATTGATCTAGTTGGACCAACTAGACTAAAGGGTTTAAAAGGTGAGCAATACTTTATGTTATTGGTTGATGATTATACAAGAATGACTGCAGTTTTTTTTCTTGGGAAGAAATCAGAAGCATTTGAAAACTTCAAGGTATACAAGGAAATGGTTGAAAATCAAATAAATTCAAAAATAAAATATTTGAGATCAGACAATGGAGGAGAGTTTACTTCAAAAAAATTTATGGATTTCTACAGCAAGCATGGAATAAAAAGGCAATTTTATGTCACTAGGAGACCTCAACATAATGGAGTTGTTGAAAGAAAGAACAGGACAGTATAGGAAATGGTTTGAACAATGTTAATGGATTCTAAGTTGACATATGTTTTTTGGACACATGCATTGCATACAATAGTTCACATTCAAAACAAAGTAATTCTCAAAAACAACAATGACAAAACTCCCTACGATCTATGGAAAGGAAGACCAGCAAATGTGAAGCACTTAAGAGTTTTCAGAAGCAAATAATTACATCAAAAGAGAATATGGAAGAATGAGAAATTTTGACTCTCATGTGGACAAAGGTGTATTTGTTGGTTACTCAAATACAAGGAAAACATACAAGTGTTACAATCTAAGGATCAACAAAGTTGTGGAAAACATCAATGTAATAGTTGATGAAACAGATGAATGAAAATTAAAGGAAGAAGAAAAAGAATCAGTGGAACATGTTTACGAAGAAGAAGAAAAGGATGAAGAAGCAGCAGAAGGGGAAGATGAATAAGATTAGATAGAAGTAGAAGAGAAAGTACAACAAGTAACTCCAAGTTCTCCTAGCAAACGAATAAAAAATAATCATCCTTCAAATCAGATTATCACGAACAAAGATGCAGGAATTAAGACTAGAAGGATAATTTGTTCACCAGAACAACTACACCTATCACTCTTATATTTGATTGAACCAAATAGTTTTAAAGAAGCCAACAAGGATGAATTCTGGAAAAAGGCCATGAATGAAGAGTTGGATCAAATAGAGAATAATGACACTTGGGAATTGGTTCCAAGACCAAGGTACAAGAATGTGATCGAAACAAAGTGGGTCTTGAGAAATAAATTGAATGAAGATGGGCAAGTTACCAAAAACAAAGCTAGATTGGTATATAAAGAATACGCACATGTTGAAGGTATCAACTTTGAAGATACATTTTCCCCAGTTGCCAGAATGAAAGTAATCATATTGATACTAGCTTATGCATGCTCCAAGAATACTAAAGTGTATTAAATGGACATGAAATCAACCTTTCTGAATGGGGAACTTGAAGAAGAATTTTACATTGAGAAACCAGAAGGATTTTAGTTGTCAGAGAATGAATATTATGTGTGCAGGTTGAAGAAGGCAATGTATGGTCTAAAACAGGATCCGAGAGCATGTTACTCTAGACTGGATAGATATCTACAATAAGAAGGGTTCAAAAAAGGAAATGCAAACAACAACCTCTACATCAAAGTAACTCAAGATAGTATTTTATTAATTGAAGTTTATGTTGATGATATTATTTTTGGAAGTGATAATGAGAGGTTAAGCCATAAATTTGAAAAGGATATGCAAAATGAATTTGAAATTTCATTACTTGGAGAACTATCCTTATTTTGGGGTCTTTGGATATGTCAAAGCAACCAAGGAATTTTTATTTCAAAAACTAAGTATATCAAAGAAATGTTAAAGAGGTTCGGATTGGAAGATTGCAAACCAGTTAATACTCCTATGAAAACCAGTTGCAAGTTGAGTAAAGATGATGATTCAAAGTCTATAGATCAGAGGCAGTATAGGTCAATGATTGACAACTTACTTTATGTGACAACATCCAGACCAGATTTAATGTAGGAAGTTGGACAGGTGGCATGATTTCAAGCAGCACCAAAGGAATCGTATGTTCTAGAAGTGAAGAGGATTTTCAGATATCTCAAGGGTACATAAGAGTTTGGATTATGGTATCCAAAAGAAAAGAAACTATCACTTATTGCCTACACAAATGCAGATTAGGTAGGCTGCATTGATGACCCACGAAGCACCAATGGAGAATCGTTCTACTTGGGTGAGTGTTTGGTATCTTGGCTAAGTAAGAAATAGTCATCAATATCATTGTCTACAGTCGAAGCAGAGTATATTGCAGGAATAGCATGTTGTACATGGGTTCTATGGAAGAAACAAACTCTGACAGATATATAGGTTGAGTATGATGAGCCCATTCCAATATATTGTGATAATACAAGCACCATCAATATCTCAAAAAATCGAGTTATGCACTACAAGACGAAGCACATTCCAATCAAGTATCACTTTCTACGGGAACAGGTTGCAGAAAATAACATCGGAGTTGAATATGTGGGAACAAAAGAAAAGGTCACAGATATCTTTACAAAACTGCTTCCAAGGGAATCCTTTCAGTATCTTCGCCAGAGACTCGGAGTAATTTCTACTCCAAAATGAATTCTTTTGAATTTTTATCTTATATGTCTTATATTTACACGATGAATCACCATACAGAGGACATTTCAGGTTGGGGGAGCAAGTTCAGGACACATTTAGTTAGGGGGAGCATCCCCAAGGATAGTTTAGTTAGGGGCAGCAGCCCTGGATGATAATTTACCTTTTCCATTGATGTCAAAAGGGGAGAGATTCATCAGATATAGGATATAGAGTTAAATTTTTTGAGAGAGAGCATAGAAGATTCATCAGATGCAGGATAGAGAGTTAGTTGTTTGGAGAGAGAGCACAAAGGCATGTTTACAGGGGGAGCGATGGTCATGGGGGGAGCATGAGCAATATGAATTCCATGTTGCACGAAAGTGTGTCCATCAATGCCAAAGGGGGAATATTGTCGAGTAATTAGGTTGGTTTTCATTAATGTCAACCCTTGAAGCAAGTCTGGTAACAAATTATGGTAGCCCCAATAGTATGGTTAAGGGACTTCAATTTGATTGATGTATAATAGTATGAAAATTAATATATTTGCAGGTAAGACTATTCTATATGGATAGTACATGTCATTCAATTTCTGGTGATATGTGGAACGTCACATAACTCCTCACAGTTAGAGAGTTATGGCCTTGTGAAGTTGGAGAACCATCATGAGTTATCTAGAAGTTCAAAGAAGTCAAAGTATTCTAGAATCTCCTAGAAAAAGGTTGACTAGTCAAATGGGTGAAACTAGGAGTTAGTCATGGGTTAAGTTGTTGCAATAAGAAAATAATTAAAAATAATTTAGTTGTAACTAGAAGTGGAGAATTTACTATTTGTAGCAAAGTGGGTTAGAAGTGGACAAGTTGTTAGAAGTGGGTTAACCCTAAAAGAAGGAAATTGGGTTAAGCTTGTTAGAAGGTAACCCCTTGTTACAAGGTTAAGATTGTTAGTGTGTTAGCCCTTGAGGAAGCTAGATGGAAGTATAAATAAGAGAGAAAGGATCTCCTATTAGCACCTGTTGAGCACATTCAATATATATTATTGTGTAAGGTTTATCGCAGGTACTCATTGATATATCTGAAGTTGCGCAAGTCTGAGGTAGCATGAAGGGTTGATAGAGAAAGTTTCATAATTACAAAAAATACCGAAAAAACCCTAGCTTTTGAGGTGTACGCATGCCACAATGGAGAAGGGCGCGTACATACACAGTATTTCATTATAAAAGAGCATGTACATGTCATAAAATCCATAAAAACTTGAGAAGCTGAAGATGTCAGGTCTCTAGAGTCTTAAAGCAAGATCCCAGGAAGGTCTACAGTGATCAGGTACAACAGATCTATCTATAGGTTCAAAAGGGATGTCTTATTTCTATAAGTAGTTGGATTTTGTTGTTTGCATGAGAAATTTTTATGGGGGTTTGAGGATTTTCCTAAAGAGGCTATTGGTTGCATGGGACTTACTGCATAAGTCATCTCTACAGAAATATGGTGCTGGTATAATTCATCATTGCTACATCTTGTTAGAGTTGAGGCATATCTTGTATCTCTTAGCATATGGTTAAGGGTTTTGGGGGTACATGGTTGAGATCTCGTATTTTTTGAAGTGGTTTATGTATTGAGAGGTTGTATACAATAAAGTGTTGGATGTCCAGTTCATGTGATGGCTATTATATTTGTTCATTATTATACATACTTGGATGGAACATGACTAGAGAGATATATACGCACTTGGTTAAAGGATTTGTATGAGGATGTATGCATAGGGCACAACTATAGTATGAACATAGTGACATGTTGTAGGTTGATGTGATAGAGGCAACAAAGGGTCAGAGTTTTTTAGGAAAGAGAAAATCTTAGTTTTCAAAAGGTGTACATAGACTGTAGTATAGAAATATCGCATACATATGCGGGATACAATATAGAAAGGGAGCGTACATACATGGAATGCAGAAAATATAGGTCGCATACCTGTTGGCTTTTGGTTGGTACAGGATGAGTAAAGGTACAGGTTGGTTACAAGACAATGGTACAGGTTGGTTACAAGTTGTTGGCACAAATAGGTACATGTTTACAGTGGTATATCTCACAGTGAAAATGTGGCAGTGGTTGCATCATTTCACTCATATTTCAAGGTGTCAGGACGGGGCAAGAATAGGTGGTTGTAGCCACCTTCTGGTTGTAGCTGGAGAACATAGGGGGTTGTATCCTCCTTCTGGTTGTAGCCAGAGATTTGGGGAGTTGGAGATTCCCTCAAATTGTATCCTGAAAATATAGGGGGTTGGAGCCTCCTTCTAATTGCAGTTGTAGAATAAAGGACGTTGGTGCTTCTAATGAATTTAATTCGTAAAGACATATAAGAAAAAAGATTATGTGGTTTTCTCCCACATTGGGTTTCCACGTAAAAAATATTGGTTTATTGTGTATGTGTGTGATTGTTCATTGTTTATGGTTTATTTACTCTGCACTTATTGGATGATAATGTTAAATTGATCATTAAGATAAATAACACTTACATACTGTGGTTAAAAGGATGAAAAATCTCTATTATTGATTCACCCCCCCTCTTATTAATCCAACAGAAGTCTAGAACTTGTTTCCCAACCCTTGGTGTCTAATACGTATCTGCAAATTCAGATTCATTGTTGTATAATTGTGGCCACCCAGAAGTCTCATGTCCACAGGAGTTAAGAGCTATGGTGAGGGCCACAACTAGGGGTTGACTGAGGTGGTCAATAACATGGTTGGAGTTGCTCTTCTTGTACTTAATATTTAGGTGGAATTGTTGCAGGTATGTGGACCAATTATGATGGTGGTCATTATGAACATATTTACCAACTTAATGAGAACTGTGACCTAAAAAGGACAACTCTGACCCAAAAAAACCATATTTTTGCATAAAAAACATCAAAATCAACCTCCAAATCAAAAAGTGGTGCTACCAGTAGCACCATTTTTTAAAATGGGGTAAAAATTACAACATTTTTCAAACATGGCCTTCAAAACTTAGATAGTAGCTCAGAAAAACCTTAAAATCATCACCTAAAAACAAAAAAAATGTTTTTGAATTTTTTTTTTTCTTTTCAAAACGTTAAATTTTGAGATCATTTGAAATCGTGTTTTTATCACTTGGTACCATTAAAACCAAAAACTCAAAATCAACCATCAAGTTGAAAATTACTGCTACTGGTAGCACCCATTCTAAAATTGGGGTATTAAAATGACACAATTTTATAATATGGTAAAAGAACTCATCATTTTTGTAAAAAAATCATAAAAACAACCCCTAAATGTAAAAGTTTTAAATGTTATTATCACGCAAAGCACAAGGCAATACATAATGCCATGAAAATATCACAATATACTTTAAAAATTCAATGTCACCATTTAGTAATTTTTTCCTTTTAATAATAAAAAAGTAAATACAAGTTACATTGAATGAAACATAAATAATTTCTTAAAAGTATTGTTATATTGACCATATTCAAAACATATGATCCAAGAAAAAAACCATATCATTCATAAAACATAACTTCATGTAAGATCATATGTAAGTTCAATGCTCTTTTTTAGTTACCATACAAACATCATATGGATCAAAAATTCTTAAAATGTTCCATACACTTATTCAGATTGACTCATGGTTTCTGAAATACCATCAGAGTCTACATTGTCTTCAGATGAATGTTTTGATGAATATGTAGATGATCCATATCTTCTCTATTGTTGATGAATGCACCATCTGAGTCTACATGCATGCCCAACATTTCGGATGTCAAATGTCTTTTAGATCTACGACTAGGTTCAACAG
>JASDQU010197707.1:5490-18167 GCA_032191745.1 Picea mariana | reverse complement strand
TTGTGGATCGAAAAATTTAAAATATCAAAAATCACCTAAAATGGAGAGGGGGTGCTACTGGTAGCACCATTTTTAAAAACGAGGTAAAAAATTGGACCCCCAAAAAAATGAGAACTCTGGAGAGTTCTCGTTAAGTTGGTAACTATGTTTATGTAGCTTTCTTTATGTCTTCATAAATTGTATAGGATTGTGATTAATGTGGATGATTGTTTCCTTTCCTAGAATGTAATTCTTCCAATGTTGGCATGCTTTCACAATGGAGTGCATCTCTTTGTCATAGGTGGGATACCTACAAACAACATCAGAAAGTGTTTCACTATGATAGTCAACTATATGTCTCTACTGAGTGAGGATGACACTAATAACATAGTCAAAGGCATGTGTCTCGATCTCAAACAGTTGTTGTAGATCTAGTAATGTGAGGATTGGTGTGGAACAAGGTGGTGTTTTAGATCCTAGAAGGATTTATGTTGTAATTTAGACCGGGAAAACTTGTATTTATCTCCCCCTTTGGTCACTTGACTTAAGGTCCAAGCTATATGGGAGAAACCCAACATGAACCTACAGTATAAGTTTGTGAGGCCCAAGAATCTATGGAGCTCTGTCAAAGTTGTCAGAGCTGGCCAATCGTGAATGCTTGGATTTTGGTTGGGTCCACATGCTGATCCAGGTGGATATTGGTGGCCACCTGCCTATTCCACTTGGACCCACACCATTGTTTCTTTCATTTTTTTAGTTTCCTTAATTGTAGCATAATTTACTATTTTTAGTAGTTTTCCGGGTCCTGAACTTCTGGAGCCATTTTGAGGCCCTAAACGACATTTTTTGGGCATGAATGCTCCGACGAATATGAGTCTGTTTTGGACTCGATATTCGTTGTTAGCAGTGTAGTCCTTGGATAGATATTTCTAATGATGTATCATGTGTGTCAAACAAAGATAGTATTCCAAAGTTACAACCCCGGGAAATTGATGTACTAATTTACCCCAACGTGGACCATATTCTGGCGTTTCATCTCCTAGGGTTAGGTTTTTATATGTTTAGGGTTTTCCATTATTTCTAAATAATATATAGGCCTTTGAGCCTCATTGTAACAGAGAGTTCAGAGGCCAGTAGCTGCCACATCTCTTCTCAGAGATAAGCTACCAGTGCCCGAGCTATTTTATTTTCATTCTGTCTGTAAGCATATTTTAGTCATTTGTTGTTAATGAAATGAAGTTTTACTTCCATTGCATCTTTGCGTTTATGTGTATTTATGTATTTCATTGTGTTCCTGCATAAATCTGGATCAATGGTATCAGAGTGGTCTGCTCTTTCTCGATCCTTCTTTGCATGTCCCCAACGAGGTCGGGGTATAAGGAGTTAGGGCTCGATCTAGTTGAACCGTTACAAGATCATCCTCACAAACCTCGACGACCGCCCATGGGGGAAGAAAATAAAGATGAGGGAGTAGGATATCCTATCAATTTATTGCTCAAGGAGGCCCTCAAGAAACAAAGGAACAAGATGATGGACAACTTTGCTTAGATCCTTCAATGGCTGCCCACTGGCAGCGCATCTGCATCCAACAACCACTCTAGAGGTGCCACTCCTTTTAAGGTACAAGTAAACTTTGACATTCCCATATTTGAGGGCCAAATATATGAAAATGTCATTGATAGATGGTTGAATCTGTTAGAAGGATATTTCTCGGTTCATGGCTTTTCCGACCGAGGAAGGATTATTTTTGCACTCCTTAAATCTGCCCCCCATGTCAAGGACTGGTGGAAAACCTACTGGGAGCAACAGAGCAAGGGGGAACCCTCTCTGTTCTCGGTTGCACCCACTTGGAATTCTTTCTGAGATGCTATCAAGGAACAATATTATCCCGTGGGGAGCTATGAGGACAAATACATACAATGGACTACGCTGCGACAACAAAGGGACCAAGATGTGCATGAGTTGACGAAGTTGTTCCATACCCTATGCACAAAATTGGGTATCAAATATTCGGAGAAACATTTGGTGTTAAATTACCGCAGTTGTCTTCATAGATACATTCAGGAGGAAATGGAGCTCCTCGGCATCTCCTTGCTTGGTGCGGCATACTGGTATGCTGCCAAGATTGAGAAAAAGTTCAAACAGAAGAAGCGAGACTTTGGGTCTGTGAATCAGAAGCAAGGGAAAGGTACCCCCAAACCACTGAAGAAAGGACCAAGCCAAGGCGGGGCGGCCCATAAAAACCCGCCAAAGACACAAGCAAAGAACAACACCACGAAGCCAAAAAAGGACATGGGGAAGTGGTGTGAGTTCCATAAGAGCTCCACTCACAACACAAGTGAGTGTCAGGACAAGCAGTCACTGGTAGCTACGTNCTAGATGTGGGTAAAGGGTTCCCCGTTGCAGTTCATTGTCGACAGCGGGAGCCAGAAGAACCTCATCTCAGTAGAGGTTGTGAAACAGTTGGGGTTGCCGACCACAGCACACCCACAACCATACACAATAGGGTGGCTGCACCAAGGATGGGACCTTCGCGTCAGCCAGAAATGCTGCCTTCCCTACAACATCAAGCCCTTCACGGATGAGGTATTATGTGACATTTCTCCTCTTGATGTTTTTGATGTATTATTAGGCCAACCATAATTGTGGAAGCGACAAGTTGTGTATGAGTCCAGGCCTCGTGTTGTTATTATTACTTTGGGAAATAAGTTGTACAGGATACTGGAAATAGCACCGCCTACAACCATCTCTTTGGTTACTACAAAACAATGAAGTAAGCTCATTTCCAAAACCAAGAAATTTGTTTTCCTGATGATCCACCCTTAGGGAAATAAGAAGATTGTGGCCACGGCCTCTAGGCGGGGCCCCTCTGCGTGACAAAAATAGATGGATAAGGTCATGGAGGAGTACAAGGACATATTCACCTCCCTCACAAGGGTGCCTCTACACTGTCAGGTCAAGCACCCCATCAATCTGACCCCAGGTGCGTCGCTACCCAATGGACCAATCTATCAGTGCTCTGTTCTGGAAAATGACAAAATCAAGAGGCATATTCAGGAGATGTTGTAGAAAGGTCACATCTGGGCGAGTCCATCACCCTGTGGGAGCTCGATTGTGCTAGTGCAGAAGAAGGATGGAACTTGGAGACTCTGCATTGACTATCGGGCACCGAACAAGATTATTGTCTAGAATAGGTACCAGATCCCACGGATTGATGACCTTCTGGACCAACTCAAGGGGGAGAAATATTTCAACAAGATCGACTTGAATTCTGGGTATCACCAAGTACCAATAGAACCCTTTGATGTGTGGAAGACTTCCTTCAAATCTAATGAGGGCCTTTTCGAATGGATGGTCATGCCTTTCGGGTTGACAAATGCCCCTGCAACCTTCATGAGACTAATGGAAGACATATTGCAACCATTCACCAACTCATTTGTAGTGGTGTACTTGGATGACATTATGAACTTCAGCCACACTTGGGAAGAGCACCTCCACCACATCCAACAGGTCCTCCAAACACTGCGGCAACACAAGTTGTGTGCCAATTTGGAGAAATGCACTTTTGGCATGACCCAGGTTCAGTATCTGGGATATATTATTGATGAGTGGGGGGTGCATGTGGATCCAACCAAGATCCAAGTCATTCGGGATTGGCCAGCCCCAACCGCCCTAACATAGCTCCACAGTTTTTTGGGTCTTGCCAATTTCTACCACAGGTTCGTGTTGGGATTCTCTCATATCACTTGGCCCTTGAGTCAAGTCACCAAGGAAGGAGAGAAAGAAAATTTATTTTGGTTTGAATCTCAATAGAAGGCGTTCGATGATTTGAAGCATCGCCTCTACTTTGCACCAGTGCTCACATTACCAGACTTGCAACAACCATTTGAGATTGAGACAGATGCCTCGGACTATGCTATTGGGGAAGTCCTTACTCAACAGGGACATCCAATGGCATATCACAGTGAGACACACTCTGGAAGTATCCCACTTATTAAAAAGAGATGTATTCCATTGTGCAGGCTTGCCAACAATGGAAGAATTACATTTTGGGAAAGGAAACGATCATCCACACAGACCACCGACCATTGCAGTTCATACAGACACAAGGGAAGTTGCAGAACGATCGCCATCAAAGGTGGTCCACATACCTGCAATAGTTTCACTTGAACATTAAGTACAAGAAAGGAAGCACGAATAATGTTACAGATTGCCTCAGCCGACCCCCTATCATGGCGCTAACCACGATGTTCAACTCTTGTGGGCATGAGACTTCTGATTGGTCACTTCTCTACATAAGTGATCCACAATTCGGCCACACATACAATACGCTCTTGGAGGGTAAGAAAGTTCCTAATTTTCACCTCCAGGATACCCTACTATGTCACCTGGGACACCTTTGTGTTCCTTCAAGCGAGCATACCAAGATGATTTGGGAGGCGCACTACAGTCGGGGCGTTGGGCATTTTTGGGTCGAGAAAATCGTCGCAGTACTGCAAAAGTATTTCTATTGGCCGAACCTTCGACAGGATGTCGGGAAGTACATCAAGTCTTGCAATGTTTGTGCCATTTCCAAACCGACCATCAAGAAGCAAGGCCTCTATACTATGCTGCCTACACCTAGTCGACCTTGGGAATCCATCTCCATGGATTACATGTCGGCCCTTCCTTCTACTAAGAATGGCAATGAATTTGTTTTTGTGGTCATCGACAAATTCTCGAAGATGTCCATTATGATGTTCTGCAAGAAGAATATCACAGCAAAAGCCACTGCTAAACTCTTCTTTGAACGAGTGTGGGTACACTTTGGGATCCCACAGTCTATCATCTCAGATCGGGACAACAAGGTCCTCAGTACATTTTGGTCCAGCCTTTGGTCGATGCTGGACACCAAGCTCACCAAGTCCACATCTTTCCATCCGCAAACTGATGACTAGACAGAGGTCGTCAACCAGATGATTGTACACATTCTTCTCATGTACAACTCAAAGCAACCACGCACATGGGATGAGAGCCTCCACTATGTACAACACAGCTACAACCAGGCTCTCCATAGCTCAACCATCCACATCCCCTTTCAAGTGGGCTTGGGATTCCAGCCACTCTGTCCCACTCACATAGCCATGCCATTTGCGGCTACGCAGGCAGAATCAGCCCATGTCTAGTCTGAGGCTCACAAGGCAAACAGCTTCATTGAGCACATTCAACACATCCACCAACAAGTTCATGACATACTGGACAGAGCCAATGCTAAGTACAAGCAGTGACATGATCAACATCGGGTGCCACACAACTTCCAGGTGGGTGACAAAGTGTGGCTACATTTTCAAAAGGAGTGACTCGTTGGACCCTACCACAAGATTCCCCCACTCTGATATGGGCCATACACCATCACCAAGGATGTAGAGGACAATTCCTTTGATCTTAGTATTCCACCATTCCTTAGTCTGCACCCAGTGTTCAATGTGGACCGCCTTTGGCCCTACTTTCCACCTCTACTCAACACATCCGACATGGCAGAACAACTCACACCAACAGAGTTAAACCCGGATTGCATGGAACAAGCCAAAACTGATCGAATTATGGATACACAGATCAAGAACACCCGCCAGCAGAGGATCCAGCGATATCAATTTGTCAAAGCAAGCCAACTCCTTCACTAGGGCAAGTGGCTCACCAGGGACCAAGTTCAACAGAAGTTTCCTCATCTCATGGAGGAACTCAACGCAATGGGGACCATTGCTTCCTAAGGGGGGAGGAATGATCCAGGTGGATATTGGTGGCCACCCGCCTATTCCACTTGGATCCACACCATTGTTTCTTTCAATTTTTTAGTTTCCTTAATTGTAGCACAATTTACTATTTTTAGTAGTTTTTCGGGTCCTGGACTTCCAAAGCCGTTTTGAGGCCCTAAATGACATTTTTTGGGCATGAATGCTTCGACGAATATGAGTCTATTTTACACTCAATATTTGTTGTCAGTAGTGTATTCCTCAGATATATCTTTCTAGCGATGTATCATGTGTGTCAAATGGAGATAGTATGCCAAAGTTATGACACCGGGAAATTGATGTACTAATTTACCGCAACGGGGCCCATATTCTGGTGTTTCATCTCCTAGGGTTAGGTTTTTGGATGTTTAGGGTTTTCCATTGTTTCTCAATAATATATAGGCCTTCGAGCCTCATTGTAACAGAGAGTTCAAAGGCGAGTATCCGCCACATCCCTTCTCAGAGATAAGCTACCAACACCCAAGCTATTTTATATCCATTATGTCTGTAAGCATATTTCAGTCATTTGTTGTTAATGAAATGAAGTTTTACTTCTTCTGCATCTCTGCGTTTATGTGTATTTATGTATTTCGTTGTGTTCCTGCATAAATACAGATCACATGCACCCCATGTTCATCCATGATGTATCCTAAGTATTAGATTCTTTTCATGCCAAAATGAGAATTTATCCAGGTTGGAATATAGCTTGTGTTTCCATAGGGTGATCAGAACCTACTGAATTTGCTACAAGTGCTTTTGCCAAGTCCAGTAGAAGATGAGTATTTCAAAGCAAAATAGACCACCAAAAAGGATTTTGTGAACGATCGCATGATATCATCCATCATCTTCATGAATTTAACTAGAGAATTAGTCAAATCAAAAGGCATGACCAACCGCTCAAAGAGGCCTTCTTTAGATTTGAATGTTGTCTTCCATACATCAGTACATTCTATTGGAACCTTGATCCAGATTATTTTCGGCATGAAATAAGAGCGGAGATATAATAAAGAAATGCACAGAGATATCGTGAATATCCAATAATATAACATAAACTTATCAAAGATGCAACCATAAACACGGATATATAGTAATACATGATTTCTATTAATGAAAGAAATGTACAGAGACTATGAAAATACAGAGTGAAACACTCGCTAGAATGCTGGCAGCTTATCTCTGAGAAGAGATGTGACGGCTACTCGCATTCACAAGAAGATGATTACAATGAGGCTCTGAAGGCATTTTTACAATAAATAGGAATTCCAAAAACCCTAGACACCCAAAATCCTAACCCTAGGAGATGAAGCGCCAAAAGTCATGTGGGCCCCGTTTGGGTAAGTTAGTACATTAACTTCCTGGGGTCGTAACTTTTGCATACGATCTCCGTTTTAGGCGTATGATAGCCCATTGGAAAGGTATCATCGAGGAGATTAATTTTGGGGGGATAAAGCATGCCTTAAGCTATGATTGAGAAGCTCGATCTCGAAAAACCTTCATTTAGTCCCTCAAAATAGCCTCAGAAGTTAAAACTGCTAAAAATAGTAAATTGCCAAAATTGCCAGAAAGTTGTTTTGAGACAGTTGGAAAAGGTGAGTGGCCACTGATATCCAGCTAGATCAATCCTCCCTCCTTAGGAAGCAATGGTCTCCATTTCATTGAGTGCTCGGGGGAGAGGAAAAAATGTTTGTTGAATTTGAATATTTGTGATTTGCTTGCTTTGTTGGAGACGTCGCGCTGCTTAGTTTGTGGAAGTCTGTCATGAACCTATTGAGGCCAAGGTTGTTCAACAAGTCGAACTACACAAGAGGATGGTGTGCATAAGGAATCTTTGTGCTTTGCTGCAACCTTGTCGACCTACTTCTGTTGGATAGAAGGTGCTTGGGGCGAGGCAGTAGTGGTTGCAGTGTCATTTTGTTCCCCTTTTGAAAAGATTGTGGAGAAGCTCAATTTTGTAGTGTGAGATACTACCTTGCGGCACTGTTTAGGTGGAACAATAGTCGGAACTACCTCTGGTATTCTGTAGATATGAACCCCTAGAGAAAAAATGACACTGCAGGGTCGAGACTCATAAACAACATGGCATCTCCACATATATGGCTGGCCCAAGAAAACATCACAAACATCTAGTGGGGAAACATCACATAATACCTCATTCTTGAAGGGTTGTATGACGTATGATAATTGACACTGCTGGCTAACACGAATATCTCGTCCTTGGCGAAGCCACCCAATGTTGTATGGATGTGGGTGTGGTGTTGTCGACAATCCCAACTATTTAACGACCTCTGTTGAGATGAGGTTCTTATGGCTTACGCTATAAACAATAAAATGCAGGGGGGTCCCCTTCACCCACATCTGTGAATGAAAAAGGCGCTCCTCTTTAGGATCTGTTGGTTCTTTTGGTTGAATTGTTGCGGTCGCGATAATAGCAGTGGGGTCTGCGTCAATGATTTGTCCCTTACAAGTATTTTCATAATAAGATTCTGAATCAGAATTCGGCTCCTTGTCTTTGATCTCGGTCACCAATAACTGTTTTGAGTGACATTCATCAATGTTGTGACAGGGGCTTTTGTGGAAATCGCACCATTTTCCAGTGTCCTTCTTTGTCTTCTCGTGACCCTTCTTTTCTTGTGGCTTGGACTGGTTTTCGGGAGACTGTTTGTTAGGGTCGTCTTTGTCATACTTTGGTTGTTGCATATTTGCAGACCCGAACTCCAATTTGTTCTAGTGCTTAAATTTATGCTCAATTTTAACAACATATCGATAAGCAGCACCAAGTGATGAGATATCCATAAAATCCATTTCGGTTTGGATGTATCTCTGTAGAGCCCCACGGTATTTCAGAACCAAATGTCGTTCGAAGTCTTTAATACCCATCTTGGTGCGCAAGGTATGGAAGGTATTGGTGAAATCTGGAACTGCTTGGCCCCTCTCTTACCGCAGTGTGGTCCATCTCATGTACTGGTCCTCATAGTTGCCAACGGGGTAATACTGCTCCTTTACCACATCCACAAAAAAATACCAAGTGGGCTTGGCCCCATATATTCCAGACTCCTCTGTGGAACTTTGCTCCCAGAAATTTGCCCACAAATGTTTGACATGGGGGAGAGATTTAAGGAGTGTGAAGGTGATCTTTTCCCTATCGAAAAAATTATGAATAGAGAAATAAGCTTCTAACATATTTAACCATTTGGCTAGGGCATTCGCATCTATTTGACCTTCAAATACGGGAATATCAAAATTAACCTGTACCTTGAAAGGAGATGTGCTTCCAAAGTGGTTGTTTGATGAAGATGTGCATGTTGCTATCGACGGGCATTGAAGGATGTGGGCAAAATTCTCCATCATTTCATCCCTCTGTCGAGTGAGAGCTTGCTCAAGCAACAGATTGATAGGATCATCTGCTCCATTGTTTTTCTTTTCTTCCACCATTGAGGGTTTCTTGGGTGTGCGAGAGCGATTTTCCTCAAGAGAGACAAGCTCGAGACCCAACTTTATATACTCGGATCTCGTCAGGGACATGCACTGAAAAAACGATCAAGAACAGCCTGCTCTGATACCACTGATCCGGATTATTTTCGGCACGAAATGAGAGCGGGGATATAATAAAGAAATGCATAGAGATTTCACGGATATCCAATAATATAACATAAATGTATCAGAGATGCAACCATAAACACAAAGATACAGTAATACACGATTTCTATTAATGAAATAAATGTACAGAGAGTGTAAAAATACAGAGTGAAAGACTCGATAGAATGGTGGCAGCTTATCTCTGAGAAGAGATGTGATGTCTACTCGAATTCTCAAGAAGATGATTACAATGAGGCTCTGAAGGACTTTTTACAATAAACAGGAATTCCAAAAACCCTAGACATCCAAAAGCCTAACTCTAGGAGATGAAGCGTCAAAAGTCATGTGGGCCCCGTTTGGGTAAGTTAGTACATCAACTTTCTGGGATCATAACTTTTGCATACGATCTTCGTTTTAGGTGTATGATAACCCGTTGGAAAGGTATCATCGAGGAGATTCATTTTGGGGGCTCAATCATGCCTTTGTCTATGATTGAGAACCCTGATCTAAAAAAACCTTCATTTAGGCGCTCAAAATAGCCCTGAAAGTTAAAACTGCTAAAAATAGTAAATTACCAAAATTGCCAGAAAATTGTTTTGAGCCAGTTGGAAAAGGTGGGTGGCCACCGATATCCACCTGGATCAAACCTGGAGATAGCCTTACTTCATATCGATCTTGTTGAAGAACTTTGGATCCTTGAGCTAATCAATAAGATCATCAATCTGAGGGATTGGGTATCAATTCTTGACAATGATTTTATTTATGGCTCTATAATTGATATAGAGCCAATAGATTCCATCCTTCTTTTGCACAAACACAATTGGTCCCCCACAAGGTGAGGAGCTTGGTCAAATGTGTCCCTTGTGGATGAGCTCATGAATTTGATGCTTTATTTCCTCATTCTCCAAAGGGGAGAATATGTATATTGGACCATTGGGAAAGGGAGCACCAGGTATCAAATCAATGGGATGTTTAACTTGAGAGTGCATAGGCATGCCTAGCACAGGTGAAGTGAAGAGGTCTTTGTATTCCTCTACAAGACTATCCACATGTTTCTTCTATGTAGAGAAACCCTATGTTGAAGTTGTGGTGGTCGTAGTGATACTTCATTCCCTTTCTAACCAAACCATGAAGAGGAAAAACTTCACAGTCTGTGAGATTACTTTTCAACACTATTTTTTTGAGATCAATGAAATTGTACTAGATGGAAATACCTCAGGTACCCTATAGGGATGACCCCCTAGAGTGATAATGAAACTATGGGGTCAGGACTCATAAGAAACATGATGTTTTCCACATATAAGGTTGTCCTAAAATAACATCACAAACTTTGAGTGGAGAAACATCACACAATATCTTTGTTGGTTGATGTGAAGGTCTCGTCCCACTAGTGGGTGACGTGAACGTCTCATCCCTGGTTCAACTAATTGATGGTGTATGGTCGGGGGTGTGGCATCATTCGAAACATCAATATCTTGATGACCTCAGTCGAGATCACGTTCTTTTGTCTCCCACTGTCAACAATGAAATGAATTGGGATTCACTTCACCCACATCTGTGAATGGAAGTGACTCTCCCCTTCCTCAAGCTCCTCTAACTTGTCTGGTTGAATCTTTGTGATTGTGATTGTAGCACTAGGTTCTGCATCGATGATCCTCTTTCCCTTGTCCTGCTTCAAATCAGAGTCTAAGTGGAGTTCTGATTCTTTTTCTTTAATATAAGCCGACAATTCATGTTTTGAGAAACATTCATCAGTGTTGTGCCAAGGGATTTTGTGGGACTCACACCATTTTCCAGTGTCCTTCTTCATCTTCTCATTACCTTTCCTTACCTGTGGCTTGGAATGGTTTTTTTAAGGTTGGCCTTCCTTTCTTTGTCCCTTGTTATATGGGTTAGGGCCACCTTTTCGATGCTTCTATTGTTTTAGATTTGTAGACCCGAACTCCTACTTATTTTCCTGCTTAAATTTATGCTTGATTTCGATAGCATATTGATAAGCGGCTCTGAGTGAGGAGATGTGAAAGAAATACATCTATGTTTTGATGTACTTGTGTAGGACACTATAGTACTTCAGAATGAGGTGCTTCTTGGAACCTCTCATACCCAACTTTGAGCATAATATATGGAAGATTTTAGTGTACTCTAGAACCGTTTGGCCTATTTTTTGACGCAAAGTCATCCTTCTTGTGTAATAGTCTTCATAGTTTGTGACAGGTTAGAAATCCTCCTTGAGGGCATCAACAAAGGTTGCTCAAGTGGTTCATGTCCCAAATACCATACAATTATCTTCATTATTTCTCTCAAAGTAACATTCCCACCAATCTTTGACACGGGGAAGGGATTTAAGGAGAGAAAAGTTGATATTTCCAGTGTTAGAAATTTTTTGAATAGAGTAATACCCTTATAATAGATTCAACCATTTCTCGAAAGTATATGCATTTATCTGGCCTTCAATTAAGGGGATATCAAACTTAACTTGTACCTTGAAGGGTCTAACAACTCCAAAATGGTTGCTTGTTGAAGGTTCATCACCTGTTGTCACCATTTTGTGAAGGATCTGGGCAAAGTTTTCCATCATCTTGTTCTATTATCGCACAAGGGATTCCTCAAGAAACTTTTTGAAAGGATCACCTACTCCATCCTCTCTCTTTTGTTCCACCGTGGGAGGTTTCTTGGGCCAGCAAGAGCATTTGTTCGCAAGTGAAACAAGCTTAAGACCCAAATATTTATACCCTAACCTTGTCGAGGAAATGAATTGAGAAATAACAAGTAGACTACTTTGATATCACTGATCCGAATTATATTAAGAATGAAATGATATGGAAATATGACTATAGTAGAGAACATAGAAACACGGTGAAACCCAACTTATATCAATGAATAAAATAACATAATATTGTAGAACACAAACTAGTTAGAATGGTGTAACTTATCTCTGAAGAGAAAGAGAGGTCGGCTATGCTCATTCACAGAAATATAATACAATGGGATACAAGAATGTCCTTTTAACACAAATCAAGAACTCTAAAGGTCCAAAACCCTAACTCTAGGAGGTGAAGCACCAAAAGGCTTGTGTGCCCCAAGGTGGTTAGTTGATTTGTCAACTTCTCGAGGACACAATTTTTTCATACAATCTTAATTTAGGGAATTTAGTAGCTCCTTGAAAATATCTAATTGATAAGTACAATTATTGGTAGTGCCTGGGCATGCCATGGAAACCATATGCCCCTCAAATGGCCAAAAAAACATGCTTTAGGGCCTCAAAATGGACCCAAAAGTTTAGGACCCAAAAATCATAACAAAAAACGGCCAGGATGGAGAACCATGATGAGTCAATGGAAGAGGTGGGTC
>JASDQU010197706.1:0-11334 GCA_032191745.1 Picea mariana | reverse complement strand
TTCGTTAACACCGTTCGCTTTTATATTTCTACTCATATGCCATGTTTATAACAATATATTTAATTTTCAAATAGCTTTTAATATTATTAAAAAAAAAGAATTACTGTACTCTTTACTTGAAGAACATCTAAAATAAATCAATTGATGATATTGAGTTGTAGAAATTTGATCACGGCTCGAAATATGATGGTATGTTATAGTAAGATTTGCTTCACCCTATGCAAATTTGTTCAGATGACCTTTTTCCATTTCCCTATGCAGATTTGAAGTTTTTTTTTGCAAATCCCAGAGCTAAAAACAATATTTTTTCACATATACGCATCCTACCTATTATACAACATGTGTATACGTAGGTTGCACCACTACAACCCACATGCATAAGGTTTTGTGCTCAAAATTAAAAAAATGGTGTTGGGTTTCCATGTCACGTCACGAGATCCATGATCCTTGACCTTCCATATACTAGAAACATTCTGACTTGGCCCTTCAGTTTCACTTCAAGGCTATAAATGCATCAAATCCGAGCTATGGAAAATGAGAGAAGAATTCAACTTTGAGAGCAAAGTTACTCTGGAGAAATTATTCACTTCATATTGAGTCTGCATCCCTTTATCATTTTAAGTCTGAACACATTGTTCAGCCCCCAAGCTCTTCCCTACATGATTGAGAACCTCATTGTCTCTCTTATATGCGATTTCCTTTGGTGGAGGATTGAAGTGGTGGAGGCCCAACTGGAAGGGACTTAGTTTCTCGGTTCCGAACTGTGCCGACACGAAAGTTTGTAATTCATTCACTTCTGTTGATTACATTTTAATACAAATACTATTTTCTCGTCCAACTAATATCTTGCAAATATTTGATTTGTTATTCCATGGGAATATTTGTTATGAATGTTGATGGATTATGCTATTGAATGTGCTAACATTATATATTATCACCATATGCTTGCGTTTCTTGGTTGTTGAGGACAAGTTGCAAGTATATTGCTTTGAGTCAAGTGCTTAACGGTGGACTTCATCGAATGTCTAGACGAGGTAGGCTCTTTATCTTGTCTCGTTAGCATATTTGCTTATATAGCATACCTGAGATTAGAGTTGATTTCTGCAGTCATTTTCGTCTGTTGTGGTTTACCCCTAGCCATAGAGAGTTTTTCCTCGCAACACAGTCATAAAACTAAATTAATTAAAATATATAGCCAATATACCAAAGCCTAGAAAGCCCTTTCTTCAAGAGGGCTATGATAGAGCTAGTAAGGGAAACTACGTAAATGATCATACTATGTCATTTTGGGGTACTAAGAACCACACCTACAACATATTAGTTTGTTTCACAAGGCAAGACACTCGAATTATCCCATATCTTAGTCCCATGACCTTCTTCAAATAAGAAACATGAAGGATTGGGTGAATCTTAGAATGATATGGAGAGGCGACAAACAACTTGGCCAATGTACTAGAGTATCTAATAAGGTCCATAAAAGTTTGGAGCTAGATTCTAAGATCCATTGTCTTTGGGAGAAATATTCTAGTGGGGATGGAGATGAAGGAACACACAATCCCCTTCTTCAAAATAACACCCAAAGAAATGTTGTTTGATTTGTTTATTCATTTAATTTCGAGCCAAAACTAGATTGTTCTTAAATGTGTGGAGAATGTGTATCGACTTGGTAGTAAGTGTGCGATCCACTTCTTGAACCTTGGATGTGCTCAATAAATATGAAGCAACTGAATGAGGTTTTTACATAGACAACTTCATATGGTGACATTTTAGTGGCACTATGATAAGTGGTGTTCTGCCATCATTTGGCAAGGGGTGGCCACTGAACCCATTGGTGTTACCAGTCATCTACAAAACACCATAAGTAGGTTTCCAAGTATTTGTTGACCATGCTGATTTGACCATATGTATAGGGATGATAAGTGATGATCATGTTTAATTGTGTTCCTTTTAATTTAAACAACTCCTACCAAAATTCACTGTTGAAGGTTGGATCACAATTTGACAGATTAATGGAAGTGGGCATGCCATGTAACTTAAATTTTTTATCCATGAAGACTTAGGCGACTGCAGAGGGTGTAAATGTGTGTTTTAAGGATGTTTGGGAAAGTGGTCAATTACCACCATGATGATTGATTTGTTTCCAACTTTCAGGAGGCCCAATATAAAATCCATGGAAATGTAAATCTAGATAGTCACTAAGATTAGTAGCGGATGCAGAAAGTAGGGATATCCTTTGACAAGATTCACATTCAATTACAAAAGTATGGATTTCATTTTTCATTCCTTCTCAAAATAAAGGGAACTTAACACATCCATAAGTTTTCTAAAATCTAGAGTGACCCATTGTACGGGATGAATGCAACTCTTCTAACAACCTATGTTTTAAGGAAGAATCCACCAGAAAAATATGTCCTTTATACTACAAGGTATCATTCTACCAAGTATATCTTGTAGGGGGGTTGTGGTCCTTCAAATGTCTTTGAATGATTTGAACCACTATGTTATTTGTGATCCATTCTTACCTTACTTCTACAATACAATCTGGTATAGGTAAGGATAAAAAAAGATAGATCCTTCTTACTCATGTTTCCTCGAGAAACCATTAACCACCACATTTTATTTTATCTTTTTGTACATGATCTTGTAATCATACTTGAGAATTGTAGTGACCCACTTGTGCTACTCCAAAGACAATAGACTTTATTCTAGAAAATACCTCAAACTATGATGGTTCATATTGATTTTAAAGAATTTCCCATTGAGATACAGGTGCCAAGTATCAACTACATGAAGGGTAATCATCATTTCTTTGGTATGACTCCAAAGGGGACATATATGGGGTTAAATGTAAATGTAATGGGTAAATGTATATGTAATAGTGGTTGGACCCTAATCATATTACGTGTTTTCATCACATGTAAATCCTTTCACTGTAAATCTTTGAGGAAAAAGATTTTGAAGGAGGGTACTATGGTATGACCACAAGGGGGGAATATATGGAGTTAAATGTATATGTAATGGGTAAATGTATATATAATAATGATCGACCTAATAATCAAGGGACCACATATGCAATGTGTGAATAGGTATATATAGAGATCATGTAATCATTATTGAGGATATATGAAATGGATGTATGAATGTATTGGGGTATTTTGAGGAGGATATCCTATTATTTAAGGAGCTATTATGTAACTCATATCTATTTTCTATATTGGAGTTGTAATACATGCTCACATTGGTGTACATGGTGTGTACTTTTGGTTTCTTATGATATTCTAAGGTTTTGGATCATAACATTCTTTCTCATATGTGGACTTTCCCAAATTTGTGTCCCACAATTGTTTATTAGTGAATGCCAATGGGCACCCTTCTTACATCAACATTACTCCAAGACCTATGTTTGAGGTGTCACATTTTAAGAAAAAAGTCTTATCAAAATCGAACATAACTAAGATAGGTGTAGTACAAATGGTTTTGTTTAAATTAGAGAAGGATTGCTTTGTGGTATCATTCCATATGTAGGCATTCTTTTTCAGCAAGGAAGTGAAGGGGATTGCAATTCATCGGTAATTATTCACCATCTTCCTACAAAATCTTGTAATTCCTAATAAACCATGTAATATTTTTATATTCCTCGAGCATGTCTAATCCTACATAGCCTCAATTTTTGTGGGATCCACTCGCAATTAATTATGACTAATGATGTGACCCAAGTGTTCTACTCCAAAAGTGATGAAATTATATTTGAGGAGCAACTAGTTATCATGGAGGAGTTGGAGAGCTTTATCAACATTCTCCATATGTGCTAAAAAGGTTTTTCTATAAATTAAAATATAATCAAAGAATACAAGCATAAAATTGCACAAGAAGGGCCAAAAAGGCTTGCTCATGAAGCTCTAAAAGGTGGATAGGGCATTGTAAAGACCATAGGGCATCACTAAAATATCAAAAAGTACTTCATGTGTGAGGAAGGCCTTATTAGGAATAGGCACCTCCTTCATTTTGATTTGGTGGTACCCTAAGCAAAGGTGTAGTTTAATGAAGAATTTGGCACCATGAAGCTTGTCCAAGAGATCATCAATAATGGATATGGGATATTATTCTCTGATGATCAACTTATTAAAAGATAAAAAATCAAGACACATGAGCCAATTTATTTATTTCTTAAATAACATCAATATTGGGGATGAGTAAAGCATAGTATTGGGATCAATAACATCTGGCTCCAACAATTCCTCAATAATCTTTTCAATTTCATTGTTTTGTGCAAAAGGGTTCCTATAATTATTCACACTGGGTGGTTAACTATTTGGAATCATCGGAATTCCATGATCATACTCACCACATGAAGGGGGTAAGCCATGGGGTATTTCAAAAACTTGTTGAATCTTATTAGGGAATAACTGCAATATCAGGATGAATTTGCTATTGGGGTTATCCACAATTTAGATGACATTGAATTGGTAATAATGCATGAGTGGTCTATCTTTAAGATCCATATGCTAAGAGATGATAATTTCTAGAGAGTTTTACTTGAGCCCCTCGAGGGTGTGTTTATGGCCCTCCTTAGTGAATCTCATGTATAAATCCTTGAAATCCATGGTTACTATTGGAGAGGCATTTTGGATAAGTTTTGGGATTAACGCCAAAAGGAAGTCAAAGTGTAAAAAACAGTTAGAAGATGGACCAAAGTGTGTGATGGGAGTGGAATTCAAGGAGTCAAAGAGCGCGACAAAAGGATGCTCAACGAAGCAATGTGCAAAAGGCAAAAAATGATTATAAACCGTTGGGTTTTTGGGGACATTTTTTTGACTTTGTAATAGGCTTAGCCTCATTCTTATGTATAAATATATAAAGGTTTTTTGGGAAAATATGTGTGTGTGTGTTTTGGGGGGGTTCGACATATGAGAAGTTCCTAGTGATTTTTGGGTAAGGAAGTTGAGCGAAGGAAGAAGTATGAGGCATGACTAAGGAGTGAACTTACACTGCAACAAAATGACTAGGTAGGTTTGGATGATGTTATTGTTGCATATTTTGTATCACAGTGCGCAGTTGTAAGAAAACTATTAATGAATAATATAAGAAGCCAGTCGTTGTGGACGTATCCCAAGTTGGGTGAACCACGTAAATCCGTGTGTTATGATGTGGTTGCATGTTGTGTTGTTTAATGTTATTGTGCACTAATGATAATTCTTAACTAAGATGATGAATGTGTTAGTCATATATGATGTTATAATGTCTCACATAGACTAGGTTGTTAAATAATGGGAATTGTGCACATGTGTGAATGGTAGACAAGACATGAAGAATGCCTCACTTCCCCCCATCACTATAAAACCTTGGTTCTTGTAGCCCCTCTAGATGCCTCAGGTGAGACTTCACTTGATCTATAGTTGATTCCGAAAGGGCCGGTGTCTAAGGGTTTTGTTGGTATTTGAATGATTAACCCTGACCTCCCCCCCTGCGCACCAAAAAATGGTTCCATTGTCGGGACCGGGAACTATAATTGAGGGGAATGTTTTGGAGGCTGAATAGGGAAGAAACTGAATAATGTATAGAAAGGAAGAAAAACGAATTTGCTAGAGAACATAATAAAAACCTTAGGCTCATCGACAAATAGTGGTTACAAAGGTATGTTTTCATAGATCTGTATGAAATTTTCTTTGGTGATCTTCCGATTATTTTAACTGAATGGTTAGAAAGACTAGTGGAGAATGTTGGGAGATACAAAACTAAAGCTCTGAGAAACTGGACTCCTGAACTGATCAAACAACTCAATACAGTAAGTAATAAGGTTTCTCACGCATTAGATTTATGGTTGAACAATATACTGGGGGGTTATATTATAGAGTTTGCAGTAGATTGCACCCAGTCTTATAGTGTTGCAAAGAGGGAATTTTTCAAGGGTCCACGCAGAATATATTTGAGTGCATTATCTACTTGGATAAATATGTTACTGTGCGATAAGAATGTCATGCAGATGGATTCTGACAACTAGGTGCCTTCACGCACATAAGGGAACTGGGGGATGACTGGAGGACAGTCTGATAGTGGGAAGGATGAATAAGGATCAAATGGACTGAAGATGTCGATAGAGCATACTGACTCAGATAGAGAGATTTGAGTATTGTGTTGTGGGAAAAGGTGTAGATACAGTAAGAAGGAGACTGTGGTTGGGAAAGAAGAAAAGAATAGAGAATTTGAGGAAAGTGACCCTTGCACAGTAGTTCAAATCACACCGTATGGAGAAAGCAAAAGAAAGAAAGAGATCCTTAGTACTGTCCAACATAAGAAGGAAGTCCATCTCAGATCATAATCTACGTCGAACCCATGACCTCGTGTGCGTCATTGAGAATTGAAGCAGGAACTGAGACTTGTTCAAGAGCAATTGTAATAAGTGGGGAAAGTATGGGCAATAATCAGAGTAGTGGGAGAAGCACAATGAACCAAAGTTAGTCAACATCTCCAAGGGTAAGTACAACACATAGTGCAATAGCAAGAGTATATCATACGTTGAGACCTGAGTTTTAGGGAATGGGTTCGGAGGACCCTGAGCAACACTTGTTTGTATGTGACACAATATGGATTGCGAAGAATGTCCAAGACGAGGTGAAGAAGATCACGTAGTTGGCCATGAAATTCATAGGTCATGCACTGCTATGGTATATGAAGTTTCAGACAACTACACTGACTAAACAATCAATAACTTTGGCAGAGAATGGACACGCATTGTTAAAGGAATTCGGAAAGTCAAAATCTGAATCTCAATATATCACAGAACTAAAGGAAATTAAGCAAGTGCAGAATGATATAGTGTGGGATTATGACTAGAGATTTAAAGATGTAATGAGTAGGTTAACCTTTCAAATTCCTGACGAGCAACATCGATAATGGTTTATAGTAGGCCTATTGCTACAAATTCGTTGTCCGTTAACACAACAGAAGGTCACGTCGCAGCCAAAAGTGTTGGAAATCATGATGAAATTGGAAGCATCTCCTGTAGGAGATGGCATAGGTATGGAAAAAGTAAATTCACAGTTGGTTGCGCTAAGAATTCAATTATTATAGATAACGAAGGAAAAGGAAAAGTGTGAACATGTTTGGTGTATAACATGTAAAACAAAAGGCCATAGGAAGGAACAGTGTACATCCTTCGCGTGGTATATGGCCACAGGAGCAACAAACCCATTGGTAGGAGGAGTGGGGTGTTGCGAGATATGTAAGACATGGGGGCATCATCCAATTACATGTCCCTTACAGAAAAAATATCAAAGTACCTCAAGAAATTTATTCTATAATTTTTGCAAATCGGTAGGACACGATGATAAATATTGTTGTGCATTCGAATTAATGAGAGAGCATGTTAGAATATAGAAGATTGTGCTTGTTTTACCATTGATGATAACCTCGTCACCCAACCACAGGCCGAAGCCACCCTCCGAGCACCTTGACCTTGACAGAGAAGAGAATCCTGGTAGCAATCCAATAGCCAAGAGAGGCTAATGCACCAAGAAAGAATAGAACCCAAGCTGATCAGATAATCCCACCCAGAGGCTAGCGCACACCTTCCCATAAACTTGCGCACAAGCTGCAACTGCACTTGCGCAGATCTAGTTCACTCTGCAACTGCTGAGATGAGAATAATGAGAACTCGCGCCCTGTATTTATAATAGTCTGGGCAGTTTAACTGGCGTTGACTTCTCCTTCTGGGTATTAATAAATTCATATTAAATATATTTCTGCAGCCGACAACTTGTCTAGGGTTTTCTTCAGTTCTTTGCTTCCTTCTGGAGTATTCTAATCTCGTCATAGGTCACAATAGAGGTTCATATCTCTTGAAGCTACCATAATATTAACACTCCCTCCTAGCTAGGGAGGTATGGTCTTGAGCACAACAGACCATTCAACTGGTAGCAACACGAGCACCGTCATTATTATCCAACTGGATAATCTTCTATGACAAATGGTACAATTATCAATTGATAGAGCACATCTGTGTCTATTCAGGTAGTACACAATTACTCAAACCATGACACATAGTCACAAATAGTGGAACAAATCCACCACAGTAGTATATATCTACTGTCTGGAGACAAGTAGTCTCTGAGCCGATATTTCACTCACATCTGTGAGTTCTGAAATAATATCTGCCTCACGAACAATGGAACATATCCACCATAGTAGTTTGCATCTACTATCATATATTCTTCATAACAAACATCTGATAGCAACCTGCATAGAAACAATGTTATGATAAAAACTGAATCATATGGGCCAATATTTCACTGACGTCTGTGAGATATGAAAGAATATCTACCCTCAGTATAGAACATCAGCAATGGTCTATCTACCCCATTCTTCTCAAACAAGGAAGAAGGATTATTTCTGATTTCTGAGCTTGGACCATTCCTCACCCTGGGCCATTCTTCCTACACTAGTCAAAGTGCACCCTGGACAAAATGTATAAACCCTAAGGAATGTTTGGACCATTCCCCACCCTGGGTCATTCCTCCTACACTAATCAAAGTGCACCCTGGAGAGAATGTATAAACCCTAAGGAATGTTTGGACCATCCCCCACCCTAGGCCATTCCTCCTACACTAATCAAAGTGCACCCTGGAGAGAATGTATAAACCCTAAGGAATGACTCTCCTGGACCATTCCCCACCATGGGCCATTCATCCTACACTAATAAAAGTGCACCCTGGAGAGAATGTACAACCCTAAGGAATGTTTGTCCCTGATTGCTGAGCCTGGACCATTCCCCACCCTGGGCCATTCCTCCTACACTAATCAAGGTGTGCCCTGGAGAGAATGTGTAACCCTAAGGAATGACTGTTCGGACCATTTCCTCTGTTAACCACAAGAGGAAAAGACTGTCCCGCATCAACCTCCAAAATGGACCATTCCTCATGTTAACCACAATGAGAAATCGTTGTTCGGCGAGGTGGGCCAGTCTTCTTGAGTAACCCTCAAGAAGAGAGACTGCCCTAGACCACTATCCATGTTAACCACAATGGGAAGTTGTTGTCTATGATACATTAGCAATCAAAATACCATAATGGGAAGTCACTGTCTGTCAGAAATCTCAATCCACTTTCCGAACAGGAAAGAATCTGTCCAATCTGGACTATTTTTCAATTACAAAGATAAATGATATTTTCGGTGCTCCCTCCTAACTCAAGAGTTATTTAAATCACAAAAATAAATGTTTTTCAAGAATATTTTTCCGTACCTTCTCCTAGCTTGGATAATCTTCCCTTTCAACTAAGGGATTTATTTCCACGATCCCCATCTTCTCTTGGAAATATGCAAACTTGATTCTGGATACAGGTTTTGTCAGGATGTCTATTGTCTGCTCATCAGTGGGGATATAGTCGAGCTTTACCTCTCCTTCCTAGACTTTATCTCGAATAAAGTAGTATTTGATCTCAATGTGCTTCGACCTTTCATGAAACACTGGATGTTCTGATAATCTTATACAACTCTGATTATCACAATATATTATGGTCGATTCTGGAGTCTGATCAAATAAACCGGAGATTAAATTCCTTAGCCATACTACTTCTATGCATGCTTCACAAGCTGCCATATACTCTGCTTCTGTTGTACTGAGTGTGACAGACTTTTGTTTCCTGCTGCCCCAAGATATCATAGCGGAGCCCAAGCTGAAACACATACCTGAAGTACTCTTTTTGTCTTCTGCACTTCCTGCCCAATCATAGTCTGTGAATTCATGAAGTTGGATATCACTAGATGCGGTATATCTCAAGCCATAGTTTATTTTCCCACGAATATATCTTAGGACATGATTTGTAGCTATCCAATTCTCTTTTCTAGGTTCCACCTGGAACTGACTTAATGTATTTACAACAAAGCAAATATCTGGTTGAGTATTTACCAAATACATCAATGATCCAATTAGCTGTCGATATAGAAACGGATCTACTGGATCAGAATCTAGGACTTTCACTTTTCTTATATCCGCATTCATAGAAGTGTCCATGGACTTACATTCCATCATTCCAAACTTCTGAAGGATCTTTATTGCGTATTTTCCTTGTCCAAGGAATACTTCACCACGCTTCTGCCATACTTCTAGTCCCAAGTAATAATGCATGAGACCTAGATCCTTCATATCAAATTCAGAGGCTAATTCCTTATTGCACTAGATAATTAGAGATTCTTCACCTGTTATGAATAGATCATCAACATATAATAGTAGAATCACAGGTGCGTTATACACGACTTTGTAATAAAGTTTTGGATCTGCATGACTCTTGGAGAAACCAAGTCTTGTTAGATAGTTGTCCATTCTGGCGTACCAAGCCCTTGGAGCTTGCTTGAGTCCATATAGAGATTTCTTCAATCTGCAAACATGAGTGTCTCTGGAATGTACCTCGAGTCCTTGAGGTTGTTCAATATACACTTCTTCTTCAATAGCTCCATTGAGGAAGGCTGTCTTTACATCCATCTGGTGTAGATTCCATCCCATGGAAGAGACAAGAGATATGATAGCTCTGATGGAGGTATACCTTGCCACTGGAGCAAAGGTTTCATCATAATCTTCTCCCTCCTTCTGGGAGAACCCTCTGGCCACAAATCTTGCCTTATATTTATCCACGCTTCCATCTGCTGCATGTTTGATATTGTATACCCATTTTGAGGTTACCACTGATTTTTCTTTAGGTCTGGGTACAATTTCCCATACTTCATTTTTCATAATGAATTGATGTTCTTCCACCATAGATTCTTTCCATTGTCCCTTTTGGACTGCTTCTTCAAATGTAGTAGGTTCTTCATCTAGAAGTTTTGTCATGTATGTTGTATAACTTGAGAATATTTTCGGTCTTTTACTCTTTTTGGATGTTCCTTCTGGAACCTTGATTCTTTATGTGTCTTGTAATGTAGCTTCAAGCTGTTAGGACCACATATTGTACCCTTTTTGCCCATATTTTTTGCCATTGTTATACCCTTCATCACCTGTATTTAGACTTATATTATCATTCCACTTGATCATTCCAAGGTACATAACGTCCTTTCTCATTACTACACGTTTAATTTGTTTTGCATGATATTTTACATCACTCTTGTACTTAACCATTGATTAGAAGTGCATAAGTGTCTATATCTGCAGAATAGTATTCAAGACCGATGCTGAAATACAGAACTGTCCAAGTTGATGCTGAAACACGGAAGCTGCTACACAGTCCGAGGATGCACATGCTGAAACACGGAGCTGCTACACAGTCCGAGGATGCATATGCCGAAACACGAAGCAGCTACATGGTTCGAGAAGGCAGATGCTGAAACACGGAGCTGTCACTCCGT
>JASDQU010197705.1:8369-19357 GCA_032191745.1 Picea mariana | reverse complement strand
AAATGATCTTAAAACTCTGTCCATTGATCAAATCCCAGGAACTCTAACTACATATGAAATGAGAATCAACAAAGATAAATCCATTACTAGAGAAGCATCTTTTAAAGCAGACACGAATACTGATTCATATTTAGATGATATTGAGGCAAAATTTGTGAGAAGGTTAAAGAAAGGATCAGGAAAATATCAGGACAAGTTTCCCTTCAAATGTTTTAACTGTGGTAAGATAGGTCATTTTTCATCTATGTGTCCCCACCAAAAAAAGGACCAAAACTATGATGATGAAAAGAAGTACAAATTCAAGAAATATAGTAAAAATAAAAGTGTGTGTACAAACAATAACAATTCCTCAGAAGACATAGATAATGATTCATCATGTGAAAACAAAGTGAATGATTTTACACTTATGGCTATGGGAGATCTTGATGAAGAACACACAGGAGTTGAAATGGATGATGAAGAAGCTATGGTGGATATGGAAGGTGAATTAATCAGTGCTTTGGAAGAAATTGATAGACTCGGATGTAAGAAGAGAAAACAAAAACAGTTGTTGATGCAATTTAAAATGAATGGTGAAAAACCTAATGAAAACTTTTCTCTACTAAAAGTGGAGTTAGAAGAGGCAAAAAAAATAGAAGACATACTGAAACAACAATTGTCAGAGAAAAATGTGAGGTGTGAATCCTTAGAAGAAGAGATAACAAAAACCAGAAAAGAAATGGAAAAGTTTAAGGCATTGTGTCACCAAAATATGCCAAGTATTAAAGCCTCAGAAGAATTAACTTCCATTCTAAATCAACAAAGGAATCCAAAGTTGAAAGTTGGCTTGGGCTATGAAGAAGGATCAAGTAGTGATCATCCAAGTAATACAAAACCCATCAAGTTTGTCAAAACTACAATCATTGACAACAACCACTCTGTAGAAACAAAGAAAGAAAATCAACCACCAAGAAGGAATGAAAGAAAAAGTACTAGAACTGAATCTATAGATCAAAGAAATAACACAAACACATTTTCTGATCAAAGAAATCATCAGCATGGAAGAAATCGACTACATCCTTTTTCCAGGTACAAATATTTTTTCTATGGTTATTGTTTTTTCTGTTCTAACTTTGGTCACAAAGATGTAAACTGTTCTTTAAGATCTAGATATTTGAAATCAAGATATTCAAGGAATAATTATCTTCCACAACAAAGATTGAGACAACCAAGAAACAAGCGAGCACATACTATAAATCATGTGATGGATGGAGGAAGGACGCAGGTGAAACATAACAATAGTTATGAGCATAACAATCGTTATGATCTATTATTCAGTGAACCAGAATGTTACATATGTCATAACTATGGACAGAAAGTTGCAGATTGTCGATTAAGGAATTTTAAGCCAAATTCGAATCCTACTGCTGAAAATTTCAAGATTTGGAAGAAGAAAGAAAATGACAAGTGTAGACTAGCGTTATCAGCCCAAAGACAAAAGAATCCCTGGTATATTGACAGTGGATGTTCCAAACATATGACTAGAGACAAAAGTAAGATTCTAACTCTAAGTGAAAGAAAATCAAGGAATGTAACTTTTGGAAATGATGCACCAGGAAAAATAAAAGGTAAAGGAATGATAAGTTTGAGTAATGGAAAAGGGAAAGCTCAAGATGTGTTGTTTGTAGAAGGCCTGAAACATAATCTACTTAGTGTCAATCAAGTCTGTGATCGAGGATGTGAAGTCATTTTTACTTCTAAAGATTGTAGAATAAAGTCTGTGAATTCAGGATAGTTAGCTGCAAAAGGGATAAGAACAGAAAACAATGTATATGTGTTAAAGAAGAAAAAGAAGAATGCCACTTAAGAAAGTATAATGAAAGTTGGCTATGGAATAGGATACTTGGACACTTAAATTTTGATCATATAATCAAGCTCAAAAATAGTGGGGCAATAAAGGATCTTCCAAAGATATCAAAGCCATATGATTATGTGTGTAAACCATGCTAGATAGGAAATCTTACTCGGACACATTTCAAATCTAAAAACTTTCCTTCAACAGAAAAACCTCTCCAGTTAGTACATATGGATTTATGTGGACCATCAAGGAAAGAAGGTACAGGAAAAGAAAATTATTTTATTTTGATTATTGATGATTATTCTAGACTA
The DNA here is from genome assembly GCA_032191745.1 of Picea mariana. Classification (NCBI taxonomy): domain Eukaryota; kingdom Viridiplantae; phylum Streptophyta; class Pinopsida; order Pinales; family Pinaceae; genus Picea; species Picea mariana. The sequence goes on along the minus strand of JASDQU010197705.1, from coordinate 17,209 downwards.
ACATGGGTTGCCTTTTTGTAGGAAAAATCTGAAGCATTTGAAAAATTCAAAGTGTTTAAGGCTCTAACTGAGAATCAAAAAGGAAAAATATTGAAAGCAGTAAGGTCTGATAGAGGAGGCAAGTTTAGCTCATGGAACTTCAAAGAGTTCTGTGATAAACATGGAATCAAAAGAGAGTACACAATTCCAAGGACTCTAAAGCAAAATGGAGTCATTGAGAGGTAGAATAGATTAGTACAACAAATGGAAAGATCAATGATGAATGAAAGGAACATACCTCTGACATATTGGGTGGAAGCAATTCATACATCTGTTCACATTCTTAACAAGCCTCATCTCACACCACACAGTGACAAGACTCCTTATGAACTATGGTTTGGAAGACCCGCCTCAATCAAGAATTTTAACGTCTTTGGGAGTAAATGTTATATCAAGAATAATGATGAAAATATTGGCAAATATGATGACAGGGCTGATGAAGGTATATTCATATGTTATGCTATAAATAGTAAAGGTTACAGATGCTACAATAAGAGGCTGCATAAATTAGTTGATTATATAGACATAAAAGTTGATGAAGAAATCTCGGTCAGAAATGTAAGCAGTGTTGAACCAAGCACATAAGATATAGTTGAAGATGAAGATGAACAGGTCCAAGGATCAGAAAGAGAAGAATCTGAATCAGATGAAGATACAAATACTTAGGCTGACATAAATCAGCAGAAAGAAACAAACTCACCTCTCAGAACTGTTAGAAAGAATCATCCTAAAAATCAAATAATTGGAGATATAAATAAAGGAGTTCAGACAAGAAGGAAATTGATTAAAGACTCGGAACAATCTCATGTTTCTTTTTTATCTATGACAAAACCCAAAATTCTTGATGAAGCCGGCCAACATGATGATTGGATTAGAGCAATGAATGAAGATCTTGATCAGATTGAGAAGAACAATACTTGGGAGCTTGTTCCTAGACCTGAAGACAAGAATGTAATAGGTTCCAAGTGGGTGTTCAAAAATAAAATGAATGAAAAAGGACAAGTTGTTAGAAATAAAGCCAGATTGGTCTGCAAAGGGTATGCACAAGTTGAAGGTTAGGAATTTGATGAAAATTTTGCACCAGTGGCAAGATTGGAAGCCATCAAAATGTTTCTTTCATATTCATGTCATAAGAACTTTAAAGTGTATCAGATGGATGTTAAATCAACATTTCTTAATGGAGATCTAGAAGAAGAAGTATATATGGAGCAATCTAAAGGATTCTCATTGACAGATAACCATGATTATGTCCGCAAGATGAAGAAGGATTTATATGGAATGAAACAAGCACCACGAGCTTGGTATTATAGACTAGACAAATTTTTACAAGACAAAGGATTCAAGAAAGGTACTGTTGATAGCAATATCCACATAAAAACTGAAGGTGATGATTTACTAGTTGTTTTGATTTATGTAGATGACATTATTTTTGGTTGTAATAATGATTCCTCTGTTCAGTGGTTTTCTAACTCTATGCAAGCATAGTTTGAGATGTACATGATAGTAGAATTGTCATATTTTCTTGTCTTACAAGTAAAACAGAGTTCTGCAGGAATTTTTATCTCTCAAGAAAAATATTAGAAAGAGATGTTGAAGAAATTTCAGATGGAGGATTCCTCTCCTATTAGTACACCTATGGTGGTTGGTTGCAAGCTTAGTAAAGATGATATTTCACTTGATGTTGATCAAAGGACATATCTCTCTATGATAGGCAGTCTTTTGTACATCACAACATCTTGTCCTGATATAATGCAAGTTGTTGGAATGGTAGGTTGTTATCAGTCTGCTTCTAAAAAAAGTCATTTGGTAGCTATCACAAGAATATTCAAATACTTGAAGGGAACAATGAATTATGGTCTGTGATATCCCAGAAATCATAATTTTCAGTTAACTACTTATTCAAATGTAGATTGGGCAAATTGTGTGGATGAGAGAAAGAGCACCAATGGAGGTGCATTCTTCATGGGTGACTCGTTGGTAGCATGGATTAGTAAGAAGAAAGTATATATTTCCTTATCAACTACAGAGGCAGAGTACATTGTTGTTGCTACTTGCTGCACTCAGATTTTATGGATGATTCAAACTCTTACAGATTTGAAGGTAAATTATATTGATCTGATTACAATTTACTGTGATAATACTAATCTCATTAGTGTCTCCAAGAATCCTATTCTTCATTCCAAGACTAAGCATATCCCAATAAAATACCATTTTCTCAGAGAAAAAGTTACAAACAGAGTCGTTCAGCTGAATTATATTCCTTCCACATAACAGATTGTTGATATCTTTACTAGACCATTAGCAGCGACACCTTTTGGATATCTTCGCCAGAAGTTGGGCATGACCTCACTGTCAAATTAAGAGGGTCCATCCTGTTAGGGGGAGTTTGTGTTGGTTGAATCTCTAATACCTCTGAAAAATACTTCAACAACATAGGGGGAGTATATGTTTGTCACATATCTGATACATTCAAGATGTACTTCAACAGCTCAGAGGGAGCCTATTTTTTCTTTGACATTGATGTCAAAGGGGGAGAAAGTTTGGTAATTTCAATATAGTGGTAAAGTTGGATGTTCTTCAAGGGGTTTCCATAAATGCCAAATGGGGAGATTGTTGGCATGTTTTCAGACAAAGGTAGAGTATGCATGTTTTTTCATTGATGGAAAATATCAACACGTTCAACAATGCGATGATGGCATGGCAATGGAAAGATCAACAATGAGGAGCAATAGCAGAGCGATGATGGCATGGTAATGGAAAGATCAATAGTGAGGAGCAACAATGATCAGTCGATAACCCATCCCAAATTCTCAATGACCATCAGATCTGAATACAGATAGGAGGAACGCACAAAAGAGGAGAACAAATCTTAGACATTGGATCTGAGCACGAGGACTGACCATCATTGGATTCAGAAGAAGGAGCATGATATTTAAGTACAAGATGAAGCAGGCTTACAAAGTCCTGAAAGCAAGAGGATCGTCCATTGTCAAGGAGTACACGTGGTGAGGGATTAACATTTTGCTGACTGGAAATTCAAAGGAAGTGTTATAACCCTATAATTTATAGGATCAACTGGTGACTGAAATATTATCTCTAAAGTGTTTTTGTTTGTCAAATGATTTTCCATTCTGCAGATAATTTGAGAAAAAGAAAAAGAAAAGAAAAAGAATAAAAGAGGGCATACAAGAAATTCAATAGAGCCCCATGCAATAACAATGACTTGGTCCATACCTTTCAAGCATGGCCAAGTTCTTTTAAATTGATGTTGATAGGAGTAGTGAATAAGCTTGGCTAAATTGTTTAATCTTAGCCAAGTGATTTAGGTTAGTTAGTGAATATATCTAACCAAACTGCCTAATCTTCATCAGATAACCCCATGATTAGAGTAATTTCTTAGCCCAACAGTTTAATCTGGGCTAATTGTCATAGGTGATTAGGTTAGAGCATAGGGTAGTTTGCTTTATCTCAATAAAACAAGCATGATGATCAATGCTAAACCATATCTTTGAGGTTTAAAAGATTTGATGTTTATCCCCTTGGTGATAAAAGCATGGAGAAGCTTGGGAAAAACCCATGATATGCACTTATCCTAAGTCTTTTGGAGCAAATATGCCTTTACACTCACAGTTAATCATAGCACATAGATGAACGGATAGAAGGCAGGCGCCCAGATCCACGGTTGAAAAGTCTTTCAGGACCCCCCAATATGTTCTACCTTTAACGGTGGGGGGGGCATCCAGAATCGGAGATAACAAAAGTACACATCTGAATGGCTCAGAAGTTAGCACCTAGATCTATGGCCTAGATTGGATTACGGACCCCCCCGACCATTCTGTTTTTAATGGTGGGGGGGTGGGGGGGTCCAGAATTATGGTTAAATATCGCGCACAAATCTACGGTTGAAAAGAGAGTGTGAAAATCAACGACTCATGGTGTTTTTCGGACCCCCCTGATTGATCTATCCTTAATGGAGGGGGAGGGGTTCAGAATGGATTGTTTTATGGTGAGACCCTTATCTATATGTGGCAGTAGTCCATTGGTTCTGAATCCCACCGCCTCCCACGGTCTGACATACCCTGTCACCCCATGACATCTTTTTTCCACATTTTCCCATAGAGGTCACATCTCATTACTTTGTCAGTCCATTCTCCTCGTTCTCCCTTTACAAGTCCTCTCACCATGGTTACTCCCCAATAAGCTCCCACCATGTCACCCAGCCATATTCTCCAATCATTGTCACCTGCCATCTCATGCTCTAAAGGACCCGTTGGCCATTTATTACTGGTTAACATATTTGTTAACCTACTGACTTGTCTCCCACACCCAACAGGTATCCGTTTACTCAAAACCATTGCTTCCCTTCTTTCTTCCATTGCATACTATATCGCCTCACCAGAAAATACCTTTCCTATTGCACCAGAGCAACTTTTTCTCCGTTTTCTCTCTGTTTTAGTCAACCGTCCCAAGCCACCATCATCCCCACTAACGATTTCTTGATTTGCAGATATTTTACAATGATGGCACCAAAATGAAAGAGGAAAGAAGCCGAGGAGAATCCTTTCCTCCCGCCTCCTGTCAACCTCAACAGGATCCATTTGGTTGACAAAGACCATTTGATTGCAGACACCAGATACGAGTTTGACTTCCTAGACTTGCAGTCATGGCTCAAAGAGGTTTTCCTTGACCAGAGCGATGAAATTGGGCTCTGGGAGTCCAACCTCCCTTTGTATCTTTTCTCCCAGATTCACCATTTCCCCGAATTCTCCCTCAAGTGTCAAGCCCATTACCTTCCTGACCAAAGAGCCATAGTTTCTTCATCAGGAGAAATTCTTTTCCTCATTACTCCTGAAACCATTGACTAGATGATGTAGATACCCAGAGCCAAATCCATCTCACCATTCAATCTAGAAATTATCAAAGAACTTTATCAGAAATTATCCTTCCCCCAAAGAGCTCAGATTTTCAAGCTTTTTCTCCCACAAGTCGCTCAACTCCCCACTACAAATTCCCCGTATCCTTCATCCCTATTCTCAGTGAAGGGAAACCAGGTCATCTCGTCGCTCTGTGCCCTCCTCGATTATTTTTCATATCAGTGGGTGGATGAACCCATATTGGGTTTTCTGTCCATTTTCTCCATAGATGAGAAACCCACCACTCAGTTTGAATACAATGCCTTCCTGCCGGACAACATCCATGATCAATTTTAAAATTTTTCCACATAAGGCATGTTCCGGTATTCCTCAATACTGGCTTACATGTTCATATTCTTTCAAGCTAACAAGTTTTCCTTTTCGATGCAAAATATGGACAAGGATGGAAGGACACATGTGGTGACAGCGTGGACTTCGCTACTCAAACACAACATTTACAGAATTTAGCTTCAAACAATTTATCGAGCAATTCTACCATCCCGTGGTGAGCATGCTCAGTAGCAGACCCGAGCCAAGAATAAACAAGGAAATTCAAAGGATCCTACACCTCTCAGATCTTGCAAAAATGGGAGATTGGTACCTGTACTAGGACCACACAGAGATCAGAGTGTATGGGTGAAAATCGGCTCCATACAAGTTGCCCAAATATTTTCCCATGAGGATATTTTCCCTAGAATACATAAGNNNNATTTTGTGTCTCTGAATAAGAAGCAACAACTCAGAATCAAAGGGCAGATTGGGTCATTCATCTGCAATAGCCAAGGCGCTGGGGAGGAAGAAGATAGATTGTTAAAGGAAATGAAGTTTTTTTCTAGCTTCATATGGCACTATGACCCCTGCGAAATAATTTCAGAGATGAGATTTAAGAATAAGAATATCCCATATGTCGACACTTCCAGGCCTGAGATAGAGAAGTTTGTTAACCAGACAAAATGGGAGCCAAACACTCTGGTTGAGACAGAACAACAGGACCTTCCGGTAACTGTCTCATAGATGACTACACCACAGGCTCCCAAGGAGAAAAGGCCCAGGAAAGACATTTCACCTTCTATCACTGAAGTATCATCCAAAGAGTTTCGACTACATACCAAGAGGCCAAAAACTAGTCAGGCACCCAACACGGCTGGTGAAAAGGGAGTTTAATCTGCTACAACTTTGGAGGTTGGTTGGTCTCTCCTTATTGAAAGAAGAAAACAAATCATGACTACAGTGTTGCCCAAAAATCCTACAGATACCCCACCAGTCAACCAGCCGAGAAAAACAGGACTAAAATTGAGTATTTTTTAGAAGTATCATCTAATTAAAAAGAGAAACTAGACACTGACCAGCAGCACATATGCTTAATTATGGAAGCAAACATCAACTGCACAACATGGACTATTGTCTGCATTTGACACTAAGAAGTGTAGAATGCACATGGCGTTTCTGCAAGTGCAGGTGCCAAACCTGAAAGTAATCTTCGATTACAAGATGGAAACTTTCAAATTTCAGACTAAAGATGTGCATCCAGTTGATCAAATGGATCTGTACAGGAAAATCAGAGAAATGGTTTTCTCCACATTGGCAAATGCTTCTACTACTGCCTCCAGGTTACAGGTATCTTTGAACAACGTCCAGATGCAGGTGAAGTTAGAAAAGATATCATCCTTTGCCAAGGATAACAGGATTAAGATGCTAGAGGAACTGGTCCTCAAGATCGGATATGATCCCTCGAATGTGAAATCAGTCGAGTAGGTGCTCAAGAAGAAAAATGTCGATATTGCATCTCTAAGGAAACATTTGAAATTGCCACCAATAGATGATTCACAAGAAAAGGAAATAGCGGAGACAGAAGGGGAAAAAGATGAGATGCTCAAGCTCATCATGGAGAAGAATGCACAGTTGAAGGAAATGGAAGTGGAATTGGAAAAACTAGTGAAAGAGAAGGAGCAGTCAAAGCCCATGGAAGTCATTCCACTGAGTGCAGTTCCACTCACAGGAGTGAGCACAATGTCTGTAGTAGAAATGCCCTCGGCAACTCCACTGACAGCCCTGGAGAAGACTGTTGAACTGGCTAAATCCATGGAAGAAATGAATTTGCAAGAGATAGAGATTAGCAGACTCAAAAAGGATATTGAGAACCTTCAGGAACTCAAGTCTTCTTACCAAACCAGCTACTCCAAGGAAAAACAAACATTAGACCAGCTCAAACATGAATTGCAACATCTTCAGAAGCAAACAGTGGCAGGAAAAACACTAGCTGAGGTCAAAGAAAGTGTCTGGATGGATATCACCAAGTCCATGAATGAAATATGGCTGATGATACAAATCATGTTCGATAAAAATGAGCTGGTGCAAAGAAGTCAACAAGCTATCGAGAAGATAAGAGTAGAACTGGGAGAGATGCCCACAGAAGCTACTGAGATCATTAAATTTCTGAATTCCAAAACCAGAGAGGAGCTAGAGGATCTAAAGATTGAAGATAGGACAGAGACCATCCTCGAGGTCAAGAGGGTATTGAACAAGAGAGGTCTGATGCTACAGCTGGAAGAAAAGGTTCAGACCATGGACTTAGGACTACAAAGATTTTTTAGCAAGATCGAAGCTCTTCAGAAGAAGGGCCTTCCTGGTTTGAGAGTTATAAATGACAAGTTAATGACCCTTTCCGATTACAAAAAGAAACTAGCCATTGTGTCTAAGGATAGCTCAAAATGCTCAGGAGTACAAGGCAGTATCACAGGCAAGGCATTCTTAGATGCTTTATAGTTAGACATCAACATACAGCATGAGATCCAGTACATCTTCATCACCAAGCCAACTTTTGCCAAGTACACGGAGATGGATGAAGTATACTGAAGGTTGCTCAAAGTCATCATTCCCAATCACCTTGGATGGGAAGAGCTTTGCAATCTGATAGAGTAGTCGATGAGGTGTCCAAGCCTAGTCATCTATCCAGTCAGGCAAGGTCGTGCAGAGGCCTCACCAATGGTTCACCCCAAGAAATCAACATGAAGTTTCAACACATCATCAAGCAATTTCCTAAATTTTTGTATCTTGTTAAGTTAGTTAGCTAAATTTAGATTAGCCACATCCTGATCTTTAATGACAGGATCGTATGTAATTTTTGGTTATAAATACTTCACACTTTGAAGTACTGAGGGTTGATATTTATGCCCTGCAAGCTACAAGACTGTAATTTTTATCAAGAGATTTTCCATTAATACAAAGAGACGTTTTCACAGGATTCTCGCGTGTTATTCATTGGTGATGTTTTCTGTTCTATGTTGAATGTTTTCTTGCTCAGTTTTCATATTGTTTTCTAATCTAAACCTTTTAAAAGTAATGCACATTGCAGGATTTATCTTTGTATACCCTGTTTCAAACTTTGAAAGATGTTAATGTCTGTCTTCTGATATTACAGTGAAGACATTCTTAAATGCTTCTTTACTTTAATTGATATTCTCATCTTTTCTGCTATTCATCACTTTATTGCTAAAGAATCCAACGAATGCATTATCTTTCCTTGTGAGAAGAATCTTTGTTTTTGGTTTAGATTTCTATCTTTGTAATACAGACCCCATAGCCCAATGGATGCGTAAAGCCCCTTCAGCCAACTCAACAAAAACAACAAATCTTTTCAATCTTATTTATTTAACTAGCCTAATATCTTAAGTTCAAAACATATCTAAATCATACAGAGAGATCCGTCTCTAAAGATGGTAGGGCTAGATTCCAATTTTGAAGTGGTTGGATAAAGTTACCTCTTGTAGATTTCTTCTTTCCTAACAACCTATGGGAATTTAAAGAGCGTTAACATAGTGGCGGCCATATTGGGGAACTGAACAAACTTTCAACCCCATGTCCTCTTTTTCCTTAGAAGAAGATTTT
>JASDQU010197704.1:6858-19471 GCA_032191745.1 Picea mariana | reverse complement strand
TTTCTTCTAGTTGTGACATATTGATCAGGCATGCACCGAGTTGCTAGAGGTTTTGGGCACGGAGGGTCAGGATATCCGTAGATATCTTGGAGCTAGGTCGTTTTCCTAGTTGGAAGGGTGGACAATATTTTTGGGCAATTATTTTTCTGTGTTTGCAACAGGATTGGACTGTGTAGCAGGTAGCAGGAGAGCAGTAGGATTGGACTATGTAGCAGGTAGCAGGAGAGCAGCAGCAAGGCAACTGGCAACGAAAATTAGCATCAGAACCAACTAACCTGTTAAATTACACATTTATTTTATTATGCTATGAAGTCGTTAATCTTTGATGAATCTAAATTACTGAAGTCGCTGGTATGAATATCAATATTATGCTGAATAGATATTGTCTTAGTAAAGAAATAAATTTCTTATGAGGATAACGATGTTTATATATATATGGGCATTACATACATATTTCCCCATTGGAGTGCCCATTCTCTGGACTGCACGATCTGTCGCCACGTGGATAAATACTGGAAGCAGACACGTGGCCCAATCAGGCGGGTGAAACATGTGACGTTCTAACTGACATTTCAGTACTCTATATGCTCAAAACATACTGACAGGTGGCACACATCCCATGTGTCTATGTCATCCCAGGTGACATCCACAAGCCACATCACTTCTGAAATTCTAGGATCCACATCACCTCTAGGTTGCATCATCGTGCCCCATCACTTCGACTCTTCAGGCTTTGGGACTTCGGGAGTTTCTATACTAGCACACTTCAAATTCTCCCGAACTCCAAATTCCTGAACTGACCAATTTGTCACCATGTGTCCTCCTGGATCGGACGATTAATATTCACTTCAAGTCTTCACCTGGAGCCCATGGATCTGCACCGTGTTTCCTCCTTAATCTGACGGTTGAGGCTTACTTCAGGTCTTCATACTTCGGAAATCTAAAATTTCAAAACTTATCTGGCCCCACTGGCATTTATCTGAATCCATAGATTTGGTGATGTGTGGCTCTCGGTAGATCAATGGTTTAGATCCTTTTGGATCTCTGGTCTTTGGGAGTCTTAAATCTCAACTGAAAACCTCTTAAACAGATTTCTCCAAAGTTATTGATCTGCTGACATGTACCTCTTGGTGATCAACAATCACTGTCTACTTCCGATACATAGAGTTTCGATGTTCCATACCTAACATGTCACATCAATTACTGCCTTTTAATTTGTGGGGGCACGCATCGGCAATTTGGGGAAACCCTCTTTTCTCCCCGCAATTCTCTTGATGTTGACACGTAACCCCTTGGTGAAATCGTGGTTTGGATTGTGGGACCACCTTGGAAAATTATCTCTCGTGCAACTTGGTTCCCCGCAATGCCTCATATCCATTGATCTCTCTCCCCCATGGGATCCTATGGTTGTGACCTTAACCCTTGCTTCATTTTCATTAGACGACCCTTTTTCACTTGTCCTTCGATCCAACGATCCCGGATATCTCATGATCCTACAACGGTGATCGCTCCTGAATTTGAAGGGTGACGGTCACGATCCTTCGAACCCATTACAATGGGTCTCTAACGTTTTATCTCCTATGTATATTTTCCAACACCATTCTTCTTGATATTTCCAACTCCACGGTCAGAGTTCGATCTATAACCATGAGACTCTGACCGAAAGAACCGACCCATACCATCCCATTGTTTCAACCAGAAGCTCTGATACCATTCTGTAACATACCCAACCACCCACAGGCCGGGTCATGCTACCTTCAAGCCTTACCTTGGACTTCTTTCTCTTACCGATACCTTATTTAATTAGTAAGAATGCATAATATACAATATTTAGCGACATGCACAACAATGTCCAACAACCATGCATAATCTAAGATTTAGTTAAATGATAATTAAAATACACAACATAAATACATTCATATGCATGTAAATGATACCATAACAGAGAGCACTTATCTTTATGAAATATGACACCAACTGGTTGTAGACCAAGGACGTTCCACCAAACCGTAGACACCACTGCTCCAAATCTCAACAACAATGTCACCCTCGAGCCAGGGCTATGAATCCACAAGGATGGTTTCGGAGTGTACTTGGGTTCCCAAACTAGGTAGCCCTCAAGCTCTCATAGGTTTCCCAACACCCACAACAATCCAAGTACCCACATCTTTTCTACCCATCCTGTACCTCCCCAAGAGAATGGACCTCCACCCTTCTCTTCCACGCAGTCCCCCAATTAGTCCTTCTCCTTTATTTTTGGGCCTCCAGCACAGATGGTCCATAATCGCAATGTTGAAACTCTCAGGACTCGCAGTTGTAAGTAAAATAGGGCACATGCCAACACATCTCAAACATCTAGGCCACAAGTCATGGCTGGATTGCACCAGTGACCATTAGAACCAACTATCCCATGGCTAATTCTTCAGGAACTTGGTTCCCTTTCCCAAGCCCAGATGCGAATGAGGATGGATCAATGAATGGGTGAGTGGGTGCATGAAAGTGCGTGAGGGAAATGAATGAACATACAAGAAATCAATGAACAAGCCATCAATCGAACCCCCCCATCAGACCAGAGGTGGGTTTAAGTAACTTTTTGGAGAAATAAAAAACTTCATGTCCTTCCCCAAGAAGCTCATGTAACTGATCCCCTCCCTTAGACAAAAGGGTAATTAGAATAGGAATAAACACTTAGCCCCTCGAGACCCCTCTCTTGTGGAATCATAACCCCATATAAACTCTAGTCCTTGTTCATATAGCATACAACAATGTGTTTATTATTAATAATGATCAAAACGATACATTTCTTGGGCACACTCACATTTTACTAATTGTTTGGGCACTCTGGCCTCTCAGCATTGTAACAATACATTATTTAAAATGGGGATTCAAAACCTAGGGTGTTACAACAACATAATGAGGTGTATGATTCCTTAATATTTTTTATTCCTTCTAAATATGATACTCTCTACTTTTACATAATTATTAATCCAATTTCTTAAATTGTTTACATGAATGGGTACAAGTAAGATTAACAAGTAATTTACTATACCTTCAACTCTCACATAATAAATATTGAAATCAACTCATAGCTATTCTTATCCTTGTAATAGTTTTTGAAACTTTGTTAGAATTTAGTTGATGAGAGCCAAAAAATGTAAGATACCAGTTTTCTACTATAAATTGTTGCTAGCGGGGAAATCCCCCCATGGTTGCACCAGGGTTTACAATGTAGGCACATCAACAATCGTTTAAAAGTCTCCTACTTCTCTAATTTCCCCAAACATATCCCAGACTCATACATGAAATACAAAGTGAGAAGGATCAGGTAATTGTACCTTTTACTCTGTGTCTGGTGATGATCCTCTCGCACTTGATAGATTTGTTGACTGCAAGCCTCCTCCCAAGGCTGACCTACATTCACAAATAGATAAACATAAAACTACAAACATGAATTTCATATATAAATAATGGGTTAGATGTTAGAATAAAACATAAATCAAATGCAAACATTCGACACATCATATTTCGTGACAAGAAAAGTATTTATTTATTTGATAATACAATGATTACTTACAACAAGGTCGGTTACTGCTCCATGAACCTGGTCCGGGCTCCTCTTCACCAAGCTCCAAGTGAACCTCCACATATATTTCTCCTCTCAAGCTTCTTCAAGGGAAATGGAATGGGTTTATGAGGGAGGAAAAAGGGAAAAATGCAGAATTATGAGGCAATTCTCACAAGATGGTTGCAATTTCTTGGGGCAAGGAGGGGATGTGAAATAGACAGAGTTTCATTGTTCTTATGTCTATATGTGGAATGAGACCCCAAAAATTCCTTTTATATGACAAAAGGATGGCTATTTGGTTGGGTTACGGGCTATAGGCAGTGAATCAGTTGGGAAACTACCTAATAGCTCGTAATCTCAATGAATTCCTTGCGAATTTTTAATTTTTTCAACTTTTGCGAGTATACGTGGGTTGTAGTGGTGCAGATAGCATACATACGTGGGATGTAGTGGTGCAACAAACGTATATACACGAGAAGTAATGGTTCAGGGAGAGTACATCCTCAAAAGTAGGTTTTTTAAGAAGAGAAACTCAGTGATGGCTTGGAAAAATTAGCAAGTAAGAGGGCCAAAGGCCAGGTATGCATATGTAGAGAAATTTAGGGTTATAACACATGGCACCTATGACCAATATTTCCATGATATACTAGTCAAGGTTGGACAAACTCTTAGCCTACCATAAACAAAGACATCACATTAGAGATTTCATTTCATACATAACAACTCCTTACCTAATTGAATCACTATTGAGTTTTTCACGTTGATCGTTACCTTTATCTAAACATGAGTATTAACTTCCATTTTTGATGCCATAGATGATTATTTAATTTTTATGAATTTTAAATGTTACCAAGCTACAAAAAGTCCTAAGTTCTATGTTAACTTCATAGACAACCATAAAATCCATCTAATTCTAAATCAAGATCTATAAAATTACATACAACACATTGTTCTTAACATTTTCAATTTACATGAATCTACTCGTATCTACTATTTACATTCATACAATGAAAAACCATTCTTACATTCTTTTCACAATCCCATTCTTGAAAAATATATAATCATAATAATAATAATAATAATAATAATCTATTTTTAAGGTCACGACCAAGCCACACCAAATTGGTGCATGAGACCCCCTTGTTTGTGTGACAAGGGACCCCCCTTCGCCCAACGATTTGACTGGTAAAGTCTACAGAGGTATACATACCCTACCCCCCTCTGGATTTGAACTTGTGACCTCTTAAGAGGAAACACATGTTCTTAACCATTAGGCCCACTTAGGCTATATCTCACAAATTGAATTCAAACATGTTAATTTTATTTAATATTAATTATGGTTTTTCAAATTTCAAATTTAACATCTCTTTAGTATTGACTACATATCATGAGTGGGCCTAATGGTTAAGAACATGTGTTTCCTCCTAAGAGATCACCTATTCAAATCCAGAGGGGGGTAGAGTATGTATACCTCTGTAAACTTTACGAGTAAAATGGTTGAGGAGAGGAGTATCATACACCAATTTGATGTGTGTCTTGGTCGTGACCTTAAAAATAAATTATTATTGTTATTATTATTATTTACCTTAAAGGTAAAGTAAAAAAAATTATTGTATACCCCAAACGCTTAAAAAAAAATTATACTCTTACATGGAAAAGTCAGACTTTTTTAGTCGACTGGATACCCCAAAATTCTGAAAGATATATTTGTGTTTATCACTATAAAACATCAAAACATAAATAGTTATCATTTCTAAAACCTTGTAAGGCTCAAATGTTCCTACTAAAAATAGTGTGGTAAAATTTCATGGAAGTCGAGAATAAAAGTATTGGAGGGCCCTGGTACAAAGAAAATTAAGAAGTGAATATGCTTCCAATGGAGCCAATTTTTGGCAGAGAGATAAAGGTAGAATATTTGGTATGGGATTACTGTAACACAGAAGATCAATACAGTTGGTATCGAGTCATTAACCACATTTGTAATGCGCATCCTGACCGATGGGTTACTGTACAGTGTGGATACTGTTCTAGGAATTGGTTATCTAGGCCAGACTCTTAGTTTGTTCCTTAGAATTTTTAATCCAGAGTATTGGGACCACCACCATGGGATACACATGCATGGACTAGAGGGGGACACAATGCAATCAGCTACAAATAGTATTGACGAATTCATTTCTCCAGTCACCAATCGTGAGTTGGTGTCAAGTTGGAAGTTTTATACACCCACAATCAAATATATAGGGAAAGTTTTACTGCTGGAATGTGCAAGGAGTATATTATTCCATACTCAGCCCATTATTCCATTTCGGCAGGGTCTTCCCCTGCATCCTCGACAAGTGATTAAAGTTAACAACAACGCTGGGAACGAGATGGAAGCTTCAGTAGTCCATCATTCACAATAGTAATGTACAATGTGCTCGTTGAAGTGTATGCTACTTCTAAAAAGAATTACCATTATCCTCCATTGGCGCTTTGGTGGGAACACCTCCACGAAAACTTGATGAAAGAAATAACACAATATGATGCTGACATTGTTTGCCTCTAGGAGGTCCAAAACCACCATTTTATGAGTTTTTCGAACTAGAATTGAAGAAACTAGGATATGCTGGACTGTATAAGGAAACATAGAGAGAGTGTTACATGCCAACTGTTGATGGCTGTGCTACTTTTTATCGAATGGATCGATTCGATTTGTTGGAATCAAAATGGATCAAATTGAGCGATTATGCTAAATCTCTCCCCAGTCGATTTTATAAAGACAACATTGCACTGAATGTTATAGTTTCTTTCAAGAACAGTGCTCAACGTTTGTGCATAGCCAATACTCACATCCATGCAAATCTAAAAAACAATGATGTGAAGTTATTCCAGGTTTATTACTTGCTGAAGGAGTTGGAATCACTTGTCCCAAAAAATTGCAGCATTCCACTTGTAATATGCGGGGACTTCAATTATATACCTGGAAGCATCGTCCACTCACTTTTTACCCAAGGTTATGTCCATTCGGTTCATGAGGATTTAGATTATGGTTCATATGGTGCATTGCAATATGTTGAGATATTTCAACATACACTTCCTTTAGTAGTGCCTATTCTTCCTATTTTCAGTGCGATCTGGACCAGGCAGAGATCGGGAGGAAAAAAAATGATGACACAAGGATGCCTCACTTCACTAACTTCTCCAGCGATTTTCGAGGAACATTGGACTACATACTTTATAGTAGGACGAATTTGAAGGTGGTGTCACTGCTTGAGTTGATGGGTGAGTTGATGAAGTGGAAAATGATGCACTTTAATCACCTAATTGTCCCTCTGATCATATCACACTCGTGGCTAACTTTAGTTACATCTCTATTCAAAAACCCACAAGAGAAAATAAGCTTTGTAGTGGTTATGGACCATAACCCACCAAAACAAATAATCTTTGTAGTGGATATGGATAATTGCAACAACATTAAATTAGATAGCTGAATGTGCACGAATGTGAAAGAGGTTTTGACCAAGGAATGGCATTGAAGCATTGCAGTTTTCCTTGGTTGGATTATCCCTATATATTTTAACTATCACAACCACTTTGATAATGTGGTTGATATACGTCGATAGGCACCATATCAACCACTATACCTCACCTATGGTTTTAGTTGGTCACGGTGTTAGTTTTGAATCATAGTAAATAAAATTTAAATTTTCTTGATAATCTTCCACGTTTAAACATGCCAAAATGTTTATGAGGGAATTAGTTGGGTTTAGCCTCAAGTAGTTAACAACATGATTGGTATATTGTGACTTTACACCAACTTCTATGGTTCGTTCATATGTTGAGACATTCAATTTGAAATCAAAATTGGGATGACGAGCAAGCTGATCATCTAAATCGGTATAGTTTAGTTTTTATCCATCCCAACTCCCGGGCCACCTCTTCAGTGATCTAATATAGATGGAGCTCTAAAATCATAACATAAATGGGTATAGTTTCGATTTTATCCATCCCAACTCCCCACCCCAATATTCAATGATCTAATATAGATGGAGCTCTACAATCATAATAAGAATCATAGAAATTGCATTACCGACAAAGATTACGATAGTCATGAGAAGAACAAAGCAATTGTGATAAGGAAGACAGAATGCGAGAACTCTAACATATCGGAGGAATTCATTAGACCTAAATCAAGGAATTAATCAGAGAAATTCATGAATATCTAACCTCAATCATAATCCTATCGCCAAAACAATGAAAAAGAACTAGCCTCTCAAAAAAATTATACCAAAGCATATAACAAACCTTCGGCTCCTCCACAACATGGGAAGCTCTTCCAGAACTATATTTGTGTGTGTCAGCTGCAAATATATATAATTCCACCCTCGAATGATATTAATCATCCAAGTGTACATTGGCCACTGAATGAAATTGATATATGCTCGTCGGGCTTAGAAAGATGCATCCGAAGTCGATTACATGATCAGAAATAGGTAAAATAAATTCTTTCAAAGATCATTATACAGTAAAAGGAACCGTAAGGTGTGAATAGTTGTGAGTGGATGAAGAGAACGAGGCATTAGATGACATCTGGTAAGGGAATCTGGATGGCTCACATAGTTGGTAAAGAATTCTCCAACCACCAAAGGCGCTCGACTAACCATTTAACTGATATCTGTTAAGGGAAGTTGAAAGGTATCTAGTAAAAAAAACCTAAAAAAATAAACATAAATGTAGTAAAAAAGACAAATCACAATAAACATGGGTAATCATGTTAATCACTCAGACGTGTCAATCAGCCACCATAGTAAATTTTGAATATGATTACGTAAAAGTAAAAAAATAAACATGTAAACTGATGTCTTTATAATAGTGAGGAAGTTAGTGGTTGAAATCACAACCATTGATTTATTGGGACGACTAAGAATATTCCATCAATATTTAATCTTGTCCATACAAAACTGATTAAGCACTAAAAACCTATTAAATGTGCCCATTGTCAATAGGTATACACCTTTCGACGTAATAAATGATCATTTATTTTAATACTATTTAAGTATTTAAATATTGATATTTTTTGTTTGTATTGTTTATGTTGGTTTAATTTTATTATATGTTTTTGGTTTTAAAGTGTTGTATAGATTATTGTATTTTATATACCTTAAAATTTCATACATTTTAATATTAAAATGGTTTTAATGTGCAAATACTGATAAAGAAATCACATTGAGTTGAACAAAGAGATATGGTTTTATTTTGAAATTGGTTTACACTATGTTATTATTCTAGCCATGTCATTTGATAAATGTATTGAACCATTTTTTCTTTGTACAACATCTATTTTGGTTCTTATTATTATAAGAGGATATGTTAATTTAAATTACTATAAATAATTCAAACCCCATGTTGAATAAATAATACCATCCACAAACCATTGAAATGTAAGTAGCATATTGCAATGAATTCAAGAAACATGTATATGATTATATCCATCATCCATTTAAAACATTGATACTAATATATACATCATCCATTTGCTTATATCATTATGCAAGACACCAACACCAAAATAGATCTAATTTTTTGTACAACCTCCATTTTCTTATTATTAATGTGAAATGACATGTTAATTTGAATTATTGTAAGAAATTAAAATCCAATATATCATCACATTAAAATGTATGGCAGACACACTCAAACCAATTCTTAGGCATTAGAGTCAGTGCAACAAATATTGAAACCAATGCAAAAACAATGAATTGAAGCTACTCTAATTAAATCAATGTAATAGACATTGAATCAAATTCAATATATTGAAAATAAATACACAAACACAAATAGATTTTCTAATTTATATATTCTTTTTTATTTATTTGTTCTTGAATAATATTTTTTTTTAATGATATCATATTCAAAAGCAACAACCAGACACTTCTATTTTTCTCCACATAATTTGTTTCTCCTCAAAGTGTGGTTTTATTGATAATAATGATTATATTGGTATTTATAGACATTGTCTAAACATTCCACTTTTTGAACTTCGTCACCTGAATCCAACTAAACATCTTGTGAAATCACCCTTTTTTGTTGTTTAAATTGCATTTTTGAATGCATAAATGGATTCACCCTAAAAACCCTCGCTTCGTTCAAATTATATAGACTCAATCACTCAAATATGGAGATCCAACAATTTTTTATCCAATTTCAATACAAATTGATTGATAAAAACTCTAAAATGTCTAACATTTAAATGAAGTTGTATTTATATATATGTTTCACATTTAATAATTGATTTCTTATTATAATGGATAAATATATTTTTTATTTGAATTTGTTTTTTAATCGCACAAATTTACATGATAGTAGCTTTGAACTATAAAATATCGCACAATTATTAATTAGAAAATTTAATTGATATTGGTGATTAAAAACACAAATGAATACAAAATGTATTAAAAATAGTTTTTTTAACTTATCTTATTTGTTTATCTTCATTCTTGTTCTATTAAAATAATATCGTATACATTTACATGGTTAATTATCAAAATTTTAAATTATCAAATTTTAAAATAATTTTGCACATTGTTATTTTATTTACAAAGAATAAAACTCGATTTTTTGAATTGTTTCTTGTTAAGGACTTTATAATTGAATAATGAGGTATTAGAAGAGTATCGTTAATACGAAAAAGAATATGTTTAATTCCATATATGTGTTTATAATAACCTATATATGTCTTGAATTATCCTAGTGGTATTTTTTTTTGGCAATTATAATGTCCCATTGGGTGGATCTCTTAGGTTTTCCCAACACAATATTGTCATTATCTCATGGAATTTCAAGCTTACTCATGTTCTAGTGATTAGGATTTTATCAAATTCAATGTAATGATCATATATTAAGTTATTCAATATATCAACATTTTTAACATGTGCTTTCATAGCTATAGCTTTAGAAACCCAAAAGGATTTGGTGTTTGTCTAAAATGCTAAAAAAAGCAATGTATCTTGTGTTAGATACCTAATCCTAGGAATTATGGTATATTGTATAATAGTTATAAATATAGTTTAGGGGAAATATTAAAATTCATAGTTGAATATGAAGAGTCATTAAACCTCTTGGAAGATGAAACCAAGAGTCATCTCTCAATGTATTTGTGCATGATTCACATTAATAAAAAATGAAAACTTTGATTTATTTGATCCTTTACCTATTAGTGGAGTGAGAGTGAATGACATTTTCTCATATCTCCATCATCTCCATCATCTTGATCATTGGTTTCATTTTTCTTTCTATTTTATTTCTCGTTGGTTTCCTAGTGAGTGTGTTGGAAATCTAATTGAAGAACACTTGGCTCAACATTTTTTTCTAATCCTAATCATTCTCCATGCCCATGTTCTTCACTTGAATTTCATTTTTCTTGGTGTCGATCACTCTTTTTCGTGGAACCAAATGTCATGATCCTGCTTTTAGTCATGTTAAAAGTATCATGAGGTGTAATACCCCATTTTTTTAGCCCACATATGAAATAAGGCATTTTGTTTATTTGAGTAAAGGCCACAGTTCCCAAACAATTAAAGAGGTCACCATTCCTAGGAAATGTAATGCTATAATCATTATTAATAATAAAACACATCGTTGAATCGAAGATGGAAAGAAGAAGAGTTATAGGGGGTTATGATTCCATGAGAGAGGGGGATTATGTTCCTAAGTAATTTTATCATATTTTATTCAACCATAATTGTATTAATGGAGAGAAGGGGTTACATGATATTCTTGGGCGAGGGACATGTGGTTCTTGATTTCCAAGTAAATATATAAACCCTATATTGTGGGATGTTTGGGGGTTCATCTTCTTCTTCTTCACTCACCATGTTCATTCATTATTATTTGGTTCACACTCTCCATTCTGTTCACTTTTTCACTCATTCATTCTTGTTTTTGGAATGGGGCCATGTGGCGAATTATTGAAGAGAAAGCCATTGTTTGTTGGGTGTAGCAATGACTGACGTGTTACAACCATGAATTAATCACACTCGTGGCCATGTTTAGTTACATCTCTATTCCAAAACCCATACATGAAAATAATCTTTGTAGTGGTTATGGTCAATTACATATGAATGTGAAAGATGTTTCTTTAGAGGAATGACATTTAAGCTTTAAAGTTTTCTTAGTCAGATTATCCCTCTAAAGTTGTTATATTTTAATAATTGATCACCTCGTGTTTTACGATTCCATTTTATAATCAATGTTGACGATGGTAAAAAAATCATATATTCACTCTTTATGTTAGATGAGTTTCATTAGACATACTATCACCCCTTATGATAAAAACAAGTCACAATGACAAGGTTACAAATGAACTTCGATTTTGTTTACACCAGGAATATAATTTTAATATTTAATAAATATTAATTTGAATTGATTAATATTAGTTTTAATTTATTTTAATACTATTTAAGTATTTAAATATTGGTATTTTTTTTATTTGTATTGTTTTATGTTTATCTTAATTTTCTTTCATTTTATTACATGTTTTTTTGTTTTAATGTGTTGTATATATTAATGTATTCTATATATATATATGAATATTTTATACATTTTAATATTAAAATGGTTTTAATGCGTAAATAATAATAAATGAATCACATCCAATTAAACAAAGAGATGGTTTTATTTTGAAATTGGTTTGCACTATGTTATTATTTAAGCCATTTCACTTGATAAATGAATTGAACCAAATTTTCTTTGTACATCACCCATTTTCTTCTTATTATTATAAGAGGACATGTTAATTTAAATTACTATAAATAACTCAAACCCTATGTGGAATAAATGATATCACCAACAAACCATTGAAATGTAAGTAACATGTTGAAATGAACCAAAGAAATGTTTAAATGAATGTATACATCATCCATTTTCTCATTATGAGAGGACATGGACATGATTGTAATTAAAGACTCTATCAAATACACTAAACATTGAAATCAATGAAAGAGACTCCAACACTAAAATTGATTTAATTCTTCGTACAACATCCATTTTCTTATTATTATTGTGAAATGA
>JASDQU010197703.1:23306-34703 GCA_032191745.1 Picea mariana | reverse complement strand
TCGAAAATATTTTTTACCTCTTTCTCGATCAACAGTAGTAACAAGGGGTTTATCCGTCTCAACTTCTGTTTGAAAGGCTTCTGATCTTCTTTGAGAGGGATAACATGTTGGATTACCTTTGTGTCGTACACTTTCAGATCATTGTAGCTCCACGTGAAGATGATTGGGAAGTCCTCTCTCTGTCATCCGGGTGAACCATGATTTGTTTATACCCTGAGAAACCATCCAACATGGACATCCTTTGAGATCCCACTACCTTTTGCAAGATATAGTCCATTTTGGGGAGGGGGTAGTGTTCTTTCAGGGACACCTTATTCAAATTTCAAAAATCCATGCATAGCCTAATTTCGCCACTTTTATTTCTCATCAGTACTAAGTTAGCTACCCACTTTGAGAATCTCAAAGAAACAATGATTTTGGCATCGAAAATATTTTTTACCTCTTTCTCGATCAACAGTAGTAACAAGGGGTTTATCCGTCTCAACTTCTGTTTGAAAGGCTTCTGATCTTCTTTGAGAGGGATAACATGTTGGATTACCTTTGTGTCGTACACTTTCAGATCATTGTAGCTCCACGTGAAGATGATTGGGAAGTCCTCTCTCTGTCATCCGGGTGAACCATGATTTGTTTATACCCTGAGAAACCATCCAACATGGACATCCTTTGAGATCCCACTACCTTTTGCAAGATATAGTCCATTTTGGGGAGGGGGTAGTGTTCTTTCAGGGACACCTTATTCAAATTTCAAAAATCCATGCATAGCCTAATTTCGCCACTTTTATTTCTCATCAGTACTAAGTTAGCTACCCACTTTGAGAATCTCAAAGAAACAATGATTTTGGCATCGAAAATATTTTTTACCTCTTTCTCGATCAACAGTAGTAACAAGGGGTTTATCCGTCTCAACTTCTGTTTGAAAGGCTTCTGATCTTCTTTGAGAGGGATAACATGTTGGATTACCTTTGTGTCGTACACTTTCAGATCATTGTAGCTCCACGTGAAGATGATTGGGAAGTCCTTCATGAGATTTATGTAATCCTTCTTGACCTCTGGACTAAGCCCCTTTGATAATTTTACCATCTTTGGCTTCACCTCAGTCCCGATGTTGTAGTCTTCCACGTATTCTGTGCTTGCAGTGATATTGGGTTTCTTAGCCACATCATTCTCATCAAACAAGTTTTCCAGCGGCAGCAACCCCTTCAGAATGATGTTATTTTTTAGTTGAATTATATCCCTTCCCATGATCTGGTTTTGGAAAGGGTCATCGTCGTTGCACATGTTTACGCACTCATCTTCATCGCCGCAGTATTCCCCGTCAAGGCTTGTGTTAGTGAACTTGTCGCTCATGAGGAGGAACCTTTCCACCTGTTTATCATCCTCAAACACCTGCAAGTTTTTTATGTTATCGGGTACTGCTGAATTGTGTCTGACCTCGATTTCATATCTTTTGTCTGGAAGAGAGGGGATATTGAAAAATGAGGCTGAGGCAGCCAATGCGTTAGCGATCTGATTTTGTTCTATATTGGGGATAGCGGTCAGGTCATATTCTAAAAAACCTTTGAGAAGATCCAGAGCCCGATTTCTGTAAGCATGCAGTCTGGGATGCTTGGTCTGGTACATGCCCTTCACTTGATTTATGATCAGCTCAGAATCTCTGTGCATTGATATCCTCTGTGCGCCTAGTTCTTTCAAAACTTGAAGGCCAAAAATTAACGCTTCATACTTTGCCACATTGTTAGTGCATTCGAACGCAAGCTTGTACGAATGCAACTTTGTGCTTGTCTTAGGGGGGCTTACCCATATGCCAGCCTCAACCCTCTCTCGGCTGACTGTGCCATCAAAAATAATGTTCCACACCCCATATTCTGCGTAGTCTTCTGGATCGGCATGCTCTATGATTTCCTACGCTGTCTCATCATCGTCTGTCGTGGTGGTCGTCGATCCTTCCTCCCCGAAGCTAAGATCATTGTAGAAAATAGATGAACCCACTTCGGTGTTGATGACGTATATAGGATGGTTGTGGGGTTGCGATTTACTGCTCACCATTTATTTCAACAAGAGTTTCTTGTATCTTCTATCATGTCCAAACACATGAATAGTGGCGTAGGTCATATCCATCTGCAATGTGCCTTTCAGCTTCGTGGCCCACAATATTGAGAGTAGCATGTCGAACTTCATGGGTATGTCTGGGACGAGTAAGTCCATGACCATGTTCTTGGCAGAGATTTGGGCCAACGACATGACTATGTCTTTGATTAGGCCCAAACACTTGACTTTCCTTGAATCGAAAGAGAAAAGGTCTTTGTATGGTCTGGTGAATTCTAGTCCCAGCTCATCCATGACCACCTTCATCATGAGATTATGTGATGCTCCAGAATCAAGCATGGAAGTATGTAAGTTCAGATCATGGATTTTCAGACTAACATAAAAAGGCGGAACGTCTTCCTCATCATTTGTCTCTTCAACGCACAAACCAAACAAAATGGCGGGGTGGTCATCTTGAATGTTCAGAGTATCGGGGGCCCCTCCTGTTTTCAACATATTTATGATTTTCTCCTAATACTCACCCTTTATAATCAGCTCATTAAATGGGACAAAGATTTTGATTTTTGCCATTTCGTGTTCAAAAATGAAAGGGGAGAAGGTTTTTTCTAGCTCTTTTCCGCTCGTTTCCCATCCTGTCTCTAGGACTCTTTTGGGGATTTCTTGCTTCGAATTCATCTTCTCAGCTGCATATTTGGACACGTTGTCTAGTCTCGATTGGCTCATGGAGGAAACTTCCACTATAGGCCCCTTCGCAAAGTCTATTCGTTTCGGCTTGAGAGGTGCATCTTTGCTCTGGAGGTTGTACTTCTTCTGAAACTGCATGATAGCATTCTGATAACCTTTATTAAATTCCTCCGTCTCCCAAGAAAGTGCACCATCTATTTTGAGTATCATGCCATCGTCATTTTCTAGTGCAAAGTCTTTTTTTTGTCTCATATATCGATCATGTTCTCTTTTTGTCAAGAACACGCGCGGTTTTTTATCACCATAACAGTGTATCTAGTCATTGAAAGACTGGTCAAAATCCTCCTCTGTGTAGTTGTTCTGGAAAGGGGGCCTCATCTGCTGGTCACCTAGGTCCCACTTCTTGATCTGAGGAACTTGACCCCTCCAGATATTTTGATTTATGGGTTATGGGTCGTTTTGGTCTCTCGCAGTAGGCCCGCTTCCCACAGACATTTGTTCCATCAAATTTTCCATGGTTTTCATCATCATATCGAACCTGTCATCTAAGGACCATGATGTCGACAGCTCTACATATCCTTGGTGTATTTTTTCTCTTTGATTGAACTTTCATTTGATTTTTTGCGATGCCATCATGTTCACTTCAACCTCGACAACGTTACTCATAATGGCATCTAGGTTTTTTGACCTTCTTTCTCTCAGCAGTAGAGGAAATTCACCGTTGAATGAATTTTCATACCATAGATGCACAACACTGGGCAAAGGTTTCACTTCGACAGGTATGGAGTTGTATACTTTCAGAAAACAAATCGACAACTCTTGCACCGTTTCCTCTGGCGCTTTCTTCATGTTATTGTAATGTGTCAACAACTACAAAGGGTTCTTCTTGTCCCCCATTTATTTAGGAAGGATATTTTGAACATCCCAAATGCTAGTGGCTGGGAGAGCCTTGAACCACTTTATTACGTCTCCCAAAAGGATTTGTGAAAAAATCCTCATCTTTGCATCTGCGTAATCTACCTCCTCCAAGTCGACAAAATCGTTAAACCAGTCTAGGTGTTTCTCGGTGGAAACATCTCCCTCAGCATCGTAGAGTCTGATTCTTTGGCTATAATTCTAAGGTAAGTTGTGTAACTTGGCTAGCAGGATGAGGGGGGAAAATATAGCAGCCATAGGCCTAGGAGGATTCAGATTTTGGGAGGTGTTATTCGTCACTGGGGGTGGAAAGTTTTTTGGGTCGAAAACAGTCTCATCTAAACTGGTCTTTGACTTAGAACTAAATAGAGTTTGTTCAGAAATGGTGTCAAACTCTAGGTCGTCAATGATATATGCACCATCTTTGGGCAAGGAAATAATTTTGTCCAATAAATAGAACGGGTCCGGTGCCTGCTCTCTAGCCTTGCATAGAATTCTCTTTGGGTTGTATACAGGCTCAGAGGGGTTTAGGTCAGGATTATCTCTGGTGTAAATAGTCTTTGGAGCTAGGTTTCCTGAATAGTGCTACTTGGGGGGCCACTGGTTTGTTTGGACTAGATTCTCCAGGGTAAAGGTTTCAACCGATATGGGTTTTTGTCCCTCTATTACCCTCAAGGGTCAAACTGCAACGTTTGTCATTCTCCTGGGGAAAATTTTTCAACTTCATCCCCGACAATGGCGCTAGAATGTTAGCACTCCGTAAATCCATTTGGCTGATAAACAGATGATGAAGGTAACTTTTCAACCAACTTTGAGACCCGAAACTAGCCTTCTAGATCTGGAGAGGGATCTCTCAGAAATGGCACGATATCTGCGCAGGATATGGCTTTTTGAACGATGGCTAGATTTAAAACTAATGATAAAATGATTCTGGTTATATTGGCTCAAAGAAGTAAAACTCGGGCTATGGGGTCGGTCTAAGGAAGATACAGAACACATGACTCAGTGACTGGTTTCGAGAGGGAAAGAGTAGGCTAGCGACAACCTTCAATGTTTAACCATAAAGTGTGGTGGGAGAAAAATAGAGAGAGTGAGCTCATAGCGCCATTGTGTATGAATTCAAAGTTAGCTCGAGAAGAAAACAATATGTCTAAATGGCGTGAACAAGGGGTGCAGTACAACGAATCCACAGGTTCAAAAATTCATTCTGAAATAGACGATATGAGATATGAAATTAAAGATAACAGGAAAAAAAATACGCAGAGAAAGAAACACAATACATCCAACTATCGCAACTAGAATCTTTACATCAAAACACATGACCTTCTCTATGTGCCCTTCTCCTGCTAGCCTTTGTGCTTTTCGCAACTGAAAAATAATGTTCTGAGCTTCCTTAAGTGGCCTTTTCAGCCACATCATGTTCCCTCTCTGACTCTACACAGCTGATGCCTCTGCAAACTTGGTCGCTAGTTGTCGTTTTAACTCCCTGTTCTCTTGATAAAGCTCAACAATAGCCAGCTTTTCCTGCTTCAGCTACTAAGATGGTGTTTCCTCATTTTTCCCAGTGGCTTCCGCCTTCGTGACCTCCACGTTCTTTCTTGGCCTACATCTTCTCCGAGGCAGCTGTTTTTCAGAGGAAAACGTTCCTGCCGCCTTCCCCTTCTGTATGAATTTCTCTGTCTCAGCCCTCTCTCATCTTAATATGGTCTCTTCTGTAGGTGAAAAGATAGATCCTTCTAAGCTTCTGGGAACGGTTTCCGCAGGTGCAAAGGAAATCCAATCTCTCTGAGGTTCGGACCTCACCATTCTGCCACTTCACGTGTCCTTTCTTGTACTATGAGAAAACGCTATGACATGATCGAGGTGAAAATTGTGCACAAATGTTCTGAACATATGTATCAAGGAGTAGCTCTGAACCAATTTGATTGGCAAAAGAAAAATGCGACAGACAACTTGGGCCAAATTCTATGACTGGAGGAAAACGTCAAGCATATGAGATTTATAGCGGATTGGTTCAGAGAGGAGGAAATGATAGACTTTAATGAATTTATGGTGACGAGAAGTTTCAATTCTATCCCCAGGCTGCTCATGGAAAATCCCCACATGTGGAATGGAGGTGATACGATTTTTTATGCAGGCATAATATGAATGTTGCAATTCTTCATTCCTTCGACCTTCATAATAAAATTATAACAACTATGGCACTTGCCTACGCGACCCTTATTTAACCATTTGACTTGACAGGGGTACGTAGAAACCAATTTCTTAATGGGGTTCAACCTCTAGGGAAAAGACAAGCCTGTACCACATATACACTTCTTGACTCTGAAACCCTTTCGCCTTTCCAAGGGCCAACTGACCATTTGCTAACTTTAGCATCATGGTATTTTGTACCTGACTTCACATGTTTGGGCACATGGGTCACTACATGACTCAGAATCGACTCTAAAAGGAAAGAAAGGTGGCGACGCTAACAATGGGAACGACCCATGAAGTGTTCAAAGGTGGCTTTGAGGTCTTTGAGGTATTTGATGTAGGAACATTGTTCATGGAGGACCCGAATAACTGAATTGATTTATCTAAGGTTGTAATTGATATTCTTGATGTCTTCCTTGTTCTGGTGGGTGTCAACAATCAAGGTATTGAGTTCTTAGGCTCAAGTGGTATTCATTTGGAAAAATGGGTAGGAAAATGGTATAGGGGAAACAAAAGGGGTTTGGAGGGGTTGGTGGGACCACTAAGAATAAGGGTGTCAAATGATAGGTACCACTGCGATCAAGGAAAAAAGGGGGATCCAATGGGATAGGGGCCGAATAAGGGTGTTGAAGAAGGGTCAGGTCCACAAAAAACTGTGTTAAAAATTATAGGTATCACTGGAATCGGGGCGAAGAGAGAAACCCAATGGGATAGGTCCAAAATAAGTGTGTCGACGGGACCACTATACTCATTTTTTTTTCTTACTCCTACGGAGTTATACTCCGGCCTGAATAATACTGCAGTGACGAAATTCCCAAATGCTTAATAGGAAGAAATGTGTAGTAATTTCACAACGATAATGTAGAAGGAACATTTGCATGCCAATAGATCTTGTATGTTTTATTTTTGTTTCCGTCCCCAGGGTTGGATATTCAGGGTTTCTACAGACAAGAGTTTTCTTTGTGCTATAGCTCTTTGATATACATGCATGTTCCAACAATAGTAATCAACCCAATATCTCATGGAACCAACTAAGGAGGCTAGACAATGCCCTTAGCCATACTATTCGACTACCCAGGTACTAGAGAGTATCTTCCAAAGTGTTGTTCTCAGTGGCACTATAAAAGTTAGGTGGTCGATTGATTTATCTATGTCGGGATTTAGGATATCTAGGTCGATCTGTATACATGTGTTTTCTGATGCGCTACCACTTCAAGGGGTACCAATAGGGGTTAGAAGGGTGTCCAATAGATGTGCGCTTAAAAACCACTTGTATTTCTTGCATGTATGCTTCCCTGGCTGAGGATTTATGCACTGAATGACAAATCTTTGTATCTTTAAGATGTTGAAATATGTCTCTACCCTGAAAAGAATTTAACCCACAATTTTCTACTGAGGAAGGTGCTTTGATACCACTTGTAGCATTCCAGATATAAAATAATATGTAGAACATAAATATTTTAGCATATAAATATTAGGGCAACAATGATATAACCAGAACAATACCAGAATAATACTAGAATAACACGAGAAAGAGCACCTTGATTAATGATAACAATGTTCACTTTCCTCTTCGAGGGGGCAACCTCCAACAGAGCAGAGCTCTATTACAATAATCTCCCAGACAATATTTCTCATACCCTGTACTTCTATTTATACTAAATATATCTATCCAAAATAAAAGTATAGAGGAAGATCCTTCTAGAAGCGAAAGCTTCTATTAGGTCTTCTTACATTTGACTTATTCTTCCTTATTGCTAGGCCTTATTAATAATGGCCTTTATTACATGGAATTATATTATTCTAACTACATGAGGTGTTAGGGAGTTTAGGTCCCTAACATCATCCCCAAGTGAAGCTAGCTCGAGATCCAACTCTCTAGACCCTGACCTCATCAAAGACATGCACCAAGAAATAACAAGGAGAAAACTGCTCTAATACCACTAATCCAGATTATGTTGAGAATGAAATGAGATGTGAACAAAACTATAACAGGGAACACATAAATATAGTGAAACCCAACTGCTATTAAATGAATAAAATAACACAATATTGTAGACATAATATAGCTAGATTTGTGGCAGCTTATCTATGAAGAGAAAGAGATGCCATCTACACTCAATCTCCACAAGCATTACATCACACTCTATTGCATGCTCAAAGGACCTCGACATTCACCTTGATTATATATAAGAGAGTGAGAAGAGAACAATTCCCATGATTCATGTGGGATAAATTGGTCTAAGTTTACAAAATTCCATAGGCATGTAAAACACTAGGACTTCTCAAGAGGTCACCCATCCCAATACTACTATATACCAAGCACGCTTAACTATGGAGTTCTAATGAGATCTAGTACATTAACGTTGTAGGAATGTACATAAGACTACTAGGAAATCATTACATGATAGTTTTAATTAACAAATAGAGATGGAATTACATTACATTCCTCGTTAAAAAGGTGAATATCATGGTTTATCAAAACCATAGGCTTGAAACATTGATTCAATGGAAAAGGTGGATGGCCACCGAGATCCACCTAGATCAAAATCAAAGTTGACTATGCATTCCTTATTCTAAGGAAGTTATTTATACTTTGGGCTACATTTATATGATCTTATGGATTGGTATATCATGAATTTTATGAATTTTTTTGTGGTATCCATTGTATATTGAGTTATGCTCACTTGTGATTCAATGTTGTAATGGTGTTTCTATATACCACATTTTCTTGGAATTTATCACTCTTCACTTTTACAAATTCCCTAGTTCTCCAACGTGGTATAAGAGATAGTGGTTTTTGATTTGTAAATTGCCATATATATTCCAATGGAACAGTTTGTCACAACATACTTGAAAATGTTCTACAATCTCCTACTATGCAATGTTTTACTTTAGCTTTCAAATTTAATATTACTAGCTTAATGCACAAAACACTAAAATTAATTGAAACTAAAATGAAAGAATATAAGAAAATAACACACCATCTGCACAAGATGTCCCTTGGAAAATCCAATATGGGAAAATCCTAACGAGAAGGTGAGGCCTATGCCTTGTTCTTTTCTTATCAATTATGAAATTAAAATACAAAGAAAGTGCACTTACTATGGAGTTTCCATGCACACTTTGGATTGTATGGCTTATACAAGATCTTCTGCTTCCTCTGTTTTTCTTCAATATCCCACTCCCAAATGCTTTTATCCACTATGGAACTAGAAACAATACAATAAGAATGGAACCCTTTCCTATCCTAACAACCTAGTATTTAACAATGTCTTGATAGTGTTTTAAGGTTAGGGTTAAGGTTAGGGTTAAGGTTTTTAAGGGTTAATTAGGAATCCTTAACTCCTAATTAGGGTTGGGGTTTTGAAACTTATAAAATATTCTTGAAAGTCCACATGTAACTAGCTCCACATGTGCAAGTAATGGAAGTCAATGTGGCATCCACGTGGTATCATGGTCAACTTGTGGGAGAATAGGATAGGTCAACTTGTGCGAGACATAACTTCCTTATATGAACTATGATTAAGATGATATTTATGTTGTTATAAATCTCTTGATATGTAGAACATTGAACTTGAAAGTCTGGGAACATTCTCTCAAATCTTTAACCTAAAAAAGGGCCATTTAAGGCATCAAACAAGCTCTAAAAGTTTCTAGATCTAAAGTCACCAAAGTGGAAACTACCCCTAAAATGGGCCCTAGAAGCCAATAACTCCAATTTTTCCATCCAAAAAATACCAAAATAAATGACAAATTATATAATGATCCATTTTAGATTAGTTTGACACCTAGCATATTATTTGCAAGTCCTTTGGAAGTTTCCTCTTACTTAAACTCCTATTGAGTTGGATATTTCTAGTGGAGTGACTCGGGGTTTTGACTTGAAGACTAAATCGAGGTTTAGATTTATAGAGTGATTATGAGTTCTAAGAAAGAACCTATGTAACACCCCGGTTTTTATCCCCAAATTAGCAATGTGTATTTGTGCATAAAACGAATGGTCGAGGGCTAAGTGATGTAATATGTAACTATTTCACATTGAATGTTAAAAATAACAATACATCATCCTCTGTAGAAAAATAAGCACAAAAACATGGGGGGATATAATTCCACGAGAGAGGAATGAAAGGGGGGCTTAGGGGGCCCAAAGGGGCTAAAGCCAAATGATATTATTTCATCATAATCCCAAGTCATTTAACTTATACTATCACAAGTCATATCAAACTTTAGATAAGTTGCAAGTTGGATACATGGGCTTCTTGGGAAGACACACGGTTAGTTGTAGGCATGAAAATATAACCCATGGTTTTTGGTTATTGTGTGGCATTTTTCCAATCATTCTAATAGAAGCCTTGTCTGAGAGCTAAGATTCCAAGACTGTAACATAATGTTGGGTATGTATGTTATGATCATTATGTGGGGAAATTGATTCCCACGTGAGAGGAAAACTATAGCCATTGATAAACTCCATTACAACCGATAATTCATGGAGTCCCTAGTAGATATATTTCTTAATTCACCTGTGATGGAGACTTGAAGAGAAGTGGGATAGCTCAAGGGATTATGTGGTAAACAAGGGGATCCCATTCCTTGGTTTGTGCATGTTAAAGGGGAAAAAGAGATGGTGGATTGAAATTGTTGTATAAGTTTATGCACTTGTGAATATTGGGAAAAGTGGGATGTGTGAGAGGACTAGAGTTTTCCATAGGATAAATTTTTCTGTGTGGAATCATAGCCTTAGTTTAGGGGTGGCCCATTGTAGAACGACTAAGTGTAACTGTGAGCCTATGGGTGGGTGGAACGTCCTTCATCTACAACTAGTTGGTGTCTTATTTCCATAAAGATAGGTGTTATAGTTCATTGTATTTATGTTGAGTTAATGTTGTGTATATTATGAATTAAAATGTTGGTATTTTACATGTATAATATGCATCTGTAACTGTGAATGATTTAATTATAACTGTATAATTCTACTTATCATATTGCATGCATTAATTCATTAAAAGTAGGATATATAGGATTATATTATTAGAGCATGGAATTCTAATACATATGGGAGGAATTTTGAAGTACCCCACTATCCCAACAATGTATAAGGGTGGTTGCGTACATTACAAAGTGGTATGAGAGCATGGAATTTTAATATGGATGGGAGGAATTTGAAGTACCCCACTACCCCAACAATGTACAAGGGTGGTTGGGTGTGTTAGAAAGTGGTATCAGAGTGAGGTTACAACATTGGGTATTTAAGGCCATAAACTAAAGCTTGCAGAGGAAGAAAATTATAGGTTGCATACTAAGTGTTTGATAAAATATCTATGTGGAAAATAGTGTAGAGGTTGCAATTGAAAAAATCATGGGTCTGAAATTACCTATATAGAGTGATAGCATAGTTTATATGTTGGTAATAAAGTGTTGTAAGGAAACTAAAGAAATTGTAAGTTTGAACTGTGTAAGAATTGAGGCAAATCCTAAAATTGGAAAAATCTCTAATTCTGGATTAAATCCAGAGATTAATGGTTGAAGCAACATCATATTGGGATAGTACAAGGA
>JASDQU010197702.1:0-19425 GCA_032191745.1 Picea mariana | reverse complement strand
TGTTTATTATTTATAATTAGTCATTATCCAATCTCCTATATTTTAGGGGAGAATATTCCACCTGGAGAATATTCTCTTTCAGTTGACACTTCAGTTTGACTAGTTGAGTTGAATTTAGATGTTGCATTGGGCTCATCACCATGCAACATTGGTATCATCACCATGATAATTCGAACTTGACTTGGTATCATCACCAGAGTGGCACATTAGCCTTGATTCCCTGAGTTAACTCCTCACTTCTCTCTGTTCAGTCAATTAACTAAAGACTAGTTGACTAGTTAACTCAACTAGGTGGCAGTTCACTCCTATAACTGCCTGAGAGACTAGAATAAGTAGCAATTCACTCCTGTAACTGCTAGTGTGTGTCCAGATCACTCTATACCCCCACTATGGTGCATTGGTTCACCTCAAGTCGAACTCATTGAGATATACAGAGTATATCATGTGTAAACTATTCATTATTCATAACGGTTACTTTCTCTCCTTCTTCTTCTTTCTCCAATTCTCTCTGCAAATGTGTGTATTATTGTTTAGATAGATATATTATGTGTAGGTTCAACACATTTACATCAACCCTAATAAATCAGTCTTTGCAGTGGAGCAAGGTAAACTGCTTGGGTTTATAGTGTCTAAGGATGGAATGATTATTGACCTTGAAAGAACCCAGGCTATTGCTAAACTTCCCCCTCCTTCTTCCAAAAATACCATGCAGTCCTTTTTGGGAAAGATTAATTTCATCAGAAGATTTGTCCCAAGATTCTCAGAAATGGTCAGATCGTTACAAAATTTAATTAAAAAATATGTTTTGTATCGTTGGGGACCACAAGAAAGTGAGGCCTTCGATTCAATTAGAAAATAAATAATAGAAGCCCCTTCCTTGATGAGTCCCATTTTTTCTCAGGATTTCACTCTTTATACCTTTTCTTCTGACCAATCTTATGCTGTTGTGTTAACACATAAAAATGTTGAAAGCATTGAGATACCCATTGCCTTCATGAGCTCAGCTTTCAAAGGAGAAGAACTTAACAACCCAACAGTAGATCAACAAGCATATGATGTTTTCAAAGTAGTGAAACACTTCTGGTCATACATGTTGAAATCCAGAACCAAGGTTATTGTTCCTTACCCCGCTATAAGAAACCTATTATTACAAAAACAACTGGGTGAAAAAAGGGAAAATTGGATGATGTCATTACAGTAATATGACCTCGAAATAACCCCTGCACAGATTGTTAGAGGTCAAGGCCTATGTAAGTTAGTGGTTGATTCGGTTGAAGAACAAGAAATTTAAATAAACACCTCAACTATCAATCAGCCTGACGAAAAACAGATCAGCTGTGCACAAGTTACCACCAATTCTTGGTATGAGAATATTAAATTTTATTTGACACATGGATCTGCTCCCCGTAATCTTGAACCTAAATACAGAAGATCACTTAGGCTTAAATCTACATCTTTCCAGTTAATCAATGATGTATTATTTCAAAAGAACTTTGATGGTGTTCTTATGCGTTGTTTAGAAAAAGAAGAGTCAGAAAAAGTGTTATCTGAACTTCATGCAGGTGAAGTTGGTGGTCATTTCGGTGGAGATACCACCGCTCACAAGGTAATAAGAGCTGGATATTATTGGCCTACCTTGTTTATAGATTCCCATGCGCTATGTCGTAAATGCATAATCTTCCAAAAGGGTGTAGGACGAGTAAAAAAGGCAACATTCCCTTTGCAACATGTTACTGTAGATTCCCCTTTTCAACAATGGGTTCTTGACATCATAGGACCGAATAATCCCTCTTCTTCATAAAAACACAAGTATATCCTTACAACAACGGATTATTTTACTAGATGTTCTGAAGCTGTACCTTTAAAAGTGGTGAACACAAATTAGGTAGTATCCTTCCTAAACTCTCATATCGTCACTCGTTTTGGCATTCCCAAATATCTGGTTTTTGATAAAGCCTCTTACTTTTCATCCCTTGATATGAACACTTTTTCTCTAGAAAAAGGGATTAAACTAAAGTATTCTGCAAGCTACTACCCTCAAGGAAATGGCTTGGCAGAATCAACAAACAAAAATTTGATCAAGATTATTAAAAGGACAGTTTTAGAAAATCACAAAGAATGGCACAAGGCACTGTATAATGCACTATGGGATGATAGGGTAACACCAAAAGCTTCTGTTGGTAATTCCCCTTTCTTCCTCATTTACGGAAGAGAAGCCATTCTTCCCCCATGTGTTTTACTCCCTTCTCTGCAATTGTCGCAGAAAGTTCAAGAAGAGGAGTTCCCTCCCCTAGAAAATTGAATTAATGCCTTGTTAAAATTGGAGGAAGTAAGAACGCAAGCAAAGTAGAAACTGGATCAGCATCAACAAATTGTAAAAAGATGGTTTGATTCACGTTCTTATTCAAATATGGATTTTGATGTCAGAGATCTGGTTGTTAAGTGAGATAAATCTCATGAGGGAAAAGGGGAACACACCAAATTCCAAAATCTGTGGCTGGGACCATTTGTAATTTCTAAAAAATTGGGTCCCATCTCTTTCCGTCTGCATAATTTAGAGGGACAACTAGACACTTTCCCAATGAATGGACAGGCTCTCAAGAGGCATTTCACCTGATGATTTCTCTTCCACTCTTTTGTAAATATATATATATTTAATTTCGTTTCTGTTTTTTTATTTTGGTTCTTTTCATTTTGCTTGGTTTTGATTTGTTTTTTGAAAAATTATGTCTAAGTCACCATCTCATTTGTGGAAGGGAATCATAATTTTAGTTCATTAGCAGAAGTTGATAACTTCCCAAACACCTGAGTAGTAAATGTTAAAACTCAGATCAACAGAAGTGAGTTTCTGTTCAAATCATTGTTTCTGGTTTCTCATTGAAATTACAAGTAGATGTGATTGCCATTAATAAACTTCTAACGTTGTCCCTGTTTTGAGAAAAACAACTCAATTGTACCTTCCCGTCCTTGATATGATTTCTCAAAAGAAATCTAAGTATCCAAATCATGATGAAGGTCATCAAAAAGAAGAATAATTGGTCAAAGATAAAAAAAAAATCCTTCCAAACTATAAAATCTTCAGTATCACCCCGCCCTGAATATTCTTAAGTTCTGCAAACCATAAGTGATTTCTAGAGGGTTGAAAGCATGATGATGTGTGGTAAATGTATGTAAACCCATCAGGACACTGAACAGGTCTGCTGGCAGCAGGTAAATGCATGAATGATACCAAGGCAACTTTGTCAGGGTACTGAACAGGCCTGCTGGTAGCGAAGCAATGTCGGGTTTGAGAAGATCCTCAAGTCTATTTCTATTTGATCAAAATGAAAAGATGCCCTGTATTATGATTGGATGACTCTTGGACAGGATAAAGGTACTAGAGTGGGTCAAATGACATCCTTGCTGAGGCTATGAATGCCTGCTGGCAGCAGTGGCTCTGTCAACGGTATCGAAGTCAACTGCATAAACAATCGCTACACTTCTAATCTAAGTTAGATACCAGATGACATTTAAAAAAAAAATTAGAAATACATATGATGCTAAAATGCGTTATTTTCTGAGTTATGATTAGTATGCTTGACCTGTTGTTAACTATTTATATAAGGTTCATTTCTTCTGATTCACCCTAACATGAATTTTCTGGTGATGCAGAGATAACTACTTCACCTAGTATGTCGCCATTGTTGGTGGCCACACATGATTTTTGATATTTAACACGATCGAAAGAGATTACACTTTTCTGTAGCTTCCATGACCTCCAATTTGTAAACATTTTTTTGAGTTTCGAAACGATTGTTGGATTAAAGCTTACCTTATTGAATCTTTATCATTTGCATTTTCGTTTGTTTTATTTTTAATTCATGTCTGTAAGCATGAATTTAAACATAAAACTTGGCTTGGTTTAATAATCTCTTACCTTAGAAATATCATTTTAAAATCCACCCATATGTGATTAAAATTCAAATCTTATGAAATGGTTGATTAATCCATTATCGAATTTTTCTTGTTTTATTATGGTTGTTATGAATTCAATGGTTCGATAGTTCATTGTTGAAATGTTTTGATGCATGAAGAACCTTGGTTAACTGTTGATATTCTTCTCATGAGTTTAATGGTCATATCAGTATTCATTCCAATGAGTACAGGCATGTTGTACTTGCATTTTTGCCTTACCTTGTTGGCCCAAAACATTAATGAAGCTATTCATTATGTGCATAGGGTTTTGTACTCTGTAGGTTTTTTTGCACTCATCGCGAGAGATGGTATGAAATTCTATGAACCCTCTGATTTTTGTTGTCCCTAATTCTCCTATCTGAGTTATGATAGCCCCCAAGCTTTTCTATTTTCATGCTTCCACTCTCTGATCAGACCTGTTTCTGTTTCTCGCACGTTGGGAACCTAAAACTATTCCGAGTGATTTCTGTTGCATCCTTATCACAATGGTCATGGCACCCGCCATTCGTATAGAGCCGAATGAATGCCAAACCTTACTTTCTCATGACGACGCTATTGATGACCTAAAGGATCATGGGTGGGATGTATTCCTCAATAAGTTCGAGGGCTATAATCTCCAGGTTGCAAAAGATTTTTCACAAACCATTGATGGTTTCAGAACCAAGATTGGAGACATACAGTTGGAATTGACAGAGGATTTCATGAGCAAAGCGACAGGGCTCCCATCAAAGGGTGAGAGGTGGTTTAAAAATGCCAGAATAGAAGAGGTCCCATGGAGTTTACTTATGACCTCCCGTAAAACCACTTGATGTATAAAAGGTATTCCTATCGCTCTACTAAAACCTAGATGGCATAGTCTACTTTTAATTCTGAAGCAATTTGTTATGTGTGAAGGTCAATATGGGTTGGTTTTTCTATACCATATCCATTTGCTTATGAATTTTAGAGAGTTCAAGTTAGATATTCCATTTTACCGATTGATGAGTCTTTACAATATGTCCAAGCGTTACAAGCGACAAGGTATCAATTTGAGCCTGTTTCACCATGGACGCGTTAAAATATTGTTGGTGTATCATCTATCGAACATAGGTGACAATTGGGAGACCTTTCTGATAAGAAATGGTTTCACCTAGACTGACACTACAACCAATCCTCTTTTAATTGCAAACTTGAACTTGACCAAGCTAGTGGTTGAAAGCCAGTTTGTCAATTCAATTTATGGACCATAATTTATTGATAAAACCCCTCTAGATAAAGGATTACCATGTAGGTTTTCACCTTCAAGATCTCCAGAACAAGTGACATCCAAATTAAAGGGAAAATATCCTCATGTGCCTTTGGACAATGCTAGTTTAAACGTTAATGTTAAATCTGATGTCAAGAAACTCTGTAAAGGAAGAAAACAACAATGCACGGATTTGAGTTTCAAGAATAAGAATGATGGTCGTCTAATCTCTAGAAAACTGAGAAACCGAAAGGGTAATCATCTTAGCTTGATCAAATCGACAAAGATCGATGATCGGTGTTTAGATCATGAGATAAATGATTTGTTGGTGCGTGAAGACCCAGAAAATCAATGTTCCAAGAGGGAGGTTTTCACCCATGTTGAACTATATGATTTCGTGACCAATTTAACCTCATGTATTAAGGGTAAAGAGTGATTTTCGGGTATCAAGCATGATCTGGAACAAACCGCAGGTAATATTGAAGCACCCCTGGTCGACTGTGTCCCACGTCGATCTTCCATCTCCCTGGTACACTGTTATAACTACCTCGATTGGGTAGAGCATTACTATACAAATGTTCCTCTCTTACATGCCCAAATTAGAACCTTGACTGCTCAGAAGGATCTATTGAAACAAGAGGACCTTCATCTCAAGGAAAATATAGAGAGGGAGAATAAACAAATCAAGAGGGCTGGAAATATAATCAGTAAGAATACGACCAGTTTCAAGACAATTATAAACTTTGAACTGTCTGACCCCTCTTTGGCTAATTTTTAATGTAAAACAATTTTATTTTCATTTCATTCATTTCTGTTATCTAATACTAAATAAGTAGATTTGAATTTTGATTTCATTTGCTAAAAATAAGATTAGCTACAAAATCTATGATTTTGTAGCCAATCTCTTTTGAATAATAATTAGTAATTAGTAATTGTTTTTCTAATATATCAAATTGGTTTTGCTATTTTCAGGAAATGAAAGATTATCATGTTGATTGCTTGAAGTAAATACTTTCAATTATACGGTTAAATGTTTAGTAGTTTCTCATTTTTTATGTTTTATAAAACTTTGGTTTAATTTTGAACAAACCAACTCTTGTATGAGTGGTCTCCAGTTCACTATTTTTGTAATATTGCTTGATTTTGGGAGATTCAACTCTATCCTATTTGGATCCAGAATTAGTTTAAATACTGTTCACTCTTGTTAGTAAAGGAGGCTTGGATTTGGACGCATTATGGACATGTAACTTTGAAGACTATATGGACAAGCTTTTCACTCTTTGTCTTTAGAGCAATGTGGAGCTTTCCCATTACGTTTTTCCTTTTATGTTATGGAATGTTAATATGTTATACAACTTTAGTCTTATCAACATATGATATTACATTTTATTCAACACTTTAAATTCTGTATGTAATTTGTTGTTCATGTATTACATCTGTGATCATTATTTCATTTAAATATCAATGATTTATGCTTGATGTTAAGTGATGTATTACATGAATTCTTTATATTAAATTTCTTTTACTAAATTTTTCATCATTAGAAGATCATTAGATCTATGCATTTATTACTCTGCTCTTATATCTTTGCCCCAAGAAATACCTATGAGTTTATTCTAGGGATGATAGCACAAGCTTGTTACAGGTTCTTCTCACAGGCAAGATAACTATTAGTTTGGATTGCGCAGAGACATAAAATCATTAGTTGATTAATCTCATGTTGGTTTCACTCGTATTCTTTTTTGTTATTATTTTATTTTAAAATGAAATAGGAACAATTTA
Source organism: Picea mariana (assembly GCA_032191745.1). Classification (NCBI taxonomy): domain Eukaryota; kingdom Viridiplantae; phylum Streptophyta; class Pinopsida; order Pinales; family Pinaceae; genus Picea; species Picea mariana. The sequence continues at coordinate 12,464 of JASDQU010197702.1, read as the reverse complement.
TATTGGCTTTGACTGTTCTTATGTTCTCGTTTCGAATTATGTTTTATTAGTGTTTTAGATTTTATTTTAGATTTTTTTTAATTATTAAATAGAAAATATAAAATGTATGTTCTTTCTTTATCTACTTCATAAACAATTGCAAAAAACCTTGATTTTACAAGGCATCCACCAAAACTTGCAAACTGTAAATACCCTGCTCATAATCACATGATCATATTTACGTTTCTTCTTTAACACTTGTAGATAATTTAGTCCATGTACATAGTGTATTAATTTATTTTAGATTAGTTTTCTTTCTTTTGTTATTTTAGGATTTTATTTGGCCAACAGAGCCATTAAACCCATCAAGTCATTTCACTCCAAATAGATTGGGTTATTTAGACAACCCCGGTCTGGATTTGACCTTCCAGTTGACGGTGTGTCACTTACGCCCATCAACAAGATTGTTTTATGCTTTAGCCCATAAGAAATTCATTTCACCAAGTGACCATATATCGTGACTAGGTGTTAAATCAGTTGGCCCTTTAACTCATTTCCACTTTACATAATACCTCGACCTTTGACTGAGGGTGAATATGTATGAGGCTTTATTGTGGAAGGTTCAATCTCATCCATCGATTTCCTTGTATTTGATATTATTATGATGGTGTGGAGTTAATCTCTTTAAATGGACGATTCTTGCTTATCTGAAGGCTAAAACAAATCGACGGTTAGGACTTAATCTACAATTGAGTGGATGGTTTTTGTTCACTTCAGAACTTTAGCGTTTCAGGACTCTGGCCTTTGCAGTCTTTCAACTCTTCTAGAGAACATTCCACTGAAGGGTGTATCAACATTCCCTGCTTGATAACCTTCACATGACCAAGAGCTATGACCATAGACTTAGGCACAAAGGATCTCCCGCTCTCTGGGTATTCGACTATTTGTGACTCTAGGACTCTAGGCTACTCAAACTCTGAATTAGTTCAATTCCTATGGAGTGTTTACATACTAAATAGGTCATATAGTATTGATGACTGCTTACCATTGATATTACCCTATCCTTCCAGTATTCTTGATCTAAGGGTCATGAGAGAACCTGGATAATCTTAAATCAATGAGCATCATTATTTCACAACTTCGCCCTTCGACGCTTAAAGAATTTTTCTAATAGGTGAAGCTGAACATCCCAAGAGGCTGTAATCCTGTAGTAACATGGCTTAATGAAATCACTGTTGATGTGGCACTGGCTGAATGGTTGACATGTGTCACCTTGATTCATGACTTTCGTATACCTATTGTGGCAACTACACCTTGACTCTTGTCACCAGTTCATTGGGCCACATGTCATCTTTGTCTGCTGTCACATGTCTCCCTCTTGGATCATGGATTTGCACTTCATGGCTTTGAAAGTTTCAGTTGTTTGGAACTTTTCATAATCCCAGAGTGGTCAATGTTCCTTCCCTCGCACAATCGAACGGTCTAGGGGAATCTTCGTTATCCAAATATCATTCTTGATTTGATGACTAGCGATATTTTTGTGATTCCTGGAATCCGAGATATTATGGCTCCTTTCTACATCCATTTATCGTCGAAGAGTTGAATAGATATACCACCACAGATCTTCCCTTTTCTTGATTAGATGACCTATGTTTACTCTGGGACTTCATGTTGTTGGCCCCACTTATCCTTTCCTTCCACTAAACTCGATCGGATGGTTGAGAATTCACCCGAAGATCCTCCTTGAACTAACGACTGGCGGGATTTCATGATCCTTACTTGTCTCCAATGTTCGACAAAGTGGTGAAGTGTCTAAGTGTCAAAGTTCTTTATGTTATAGCCCTAAAATTCCTTACCTATGCATACATGGAATTGGTATTTTTAATTACACAATTTGCCAAACTATTCTTGAGGATCTCTCTTAAAAAACCATTTTTTAGAGCATGTACGTGCCATGCTTCACTACTTCCCGCGTACATACGCATGTTGCATACTAGAAAACCTACATACATACTCAAACTGCATGCTAAACAACCCGTGTTTACCTCCAAAAGTTGAAAAAAATAAAAAGTTGCAAGGAATTCGACGGAGTTTACGGGCTATTGAGGATTTCCCAACCATTTTAACCATTGTATCCTATTCCCAAACCGAGTAGCCATATTGTTTTCATATAAAAATAGGTATTGGGGTCTCATTCCAACATCAAGAAAGAGAACAAAGACACTCTACCAAAATCACTTCCCCTTCTAGCCCAAGTTTTGCAGCCCTTTCTGAGATTTGGCCTCAACATTCCCCTTCAGCCCTTTCTCTTTATGCAATCCCTTCCCTTTTCTCAAAGAGATCAGTTGATTGTGAGAGGCAGCATGAGAATGATGCACTTGGAGCAGTAGTAAGAGGAGCCCGAACCTGGTTCATGGAGCGTCAACCCATGAGAAGGTTGTAATCTTTTAATCTTCAGTTTGAATAAAAGAGTTATTTCCCTGTACCAATACATTGCATCTTGATATCTTTATTTATTAATGTGTCTATGTTTATATCTGAACGCTAACATTGATAAGTAGATATTGTATATTTGTAGCATTGTTTTCCTAAGTGTTTTTGCAGGTCATCTTTGGGAGGATACCCACAACTTAGGAAGCTACAAAGTTGAAGGAAGTCTACATCGGACGTTAAGGCCTAAGGTACATGTGCTAATCTTCCTTCTTCAATTTTGTCTTTCTATTTGGATAGTTTTGGGATAGCTTAGGATTAGGGTTGTCTTTTAAGGAAAGTCAGTGCTCTGCCTATATTCTGACCTAGTATAGTAATAGGGGGATTTTCCCCACTAAAAAAATTGGCAACTCCACTAGGGATTCTCTCTAGGGTCTTAGTGAGAGGGTTTTTGGTTTTAATTGGATTTTTCATCTTATTTTTGAGTTTTTTAGGTTTTACTGAGTCAATTTAGGGTTTTTGGTCACCTTCCAAGTGCCTACTAGCTTTCCATGCCCAGTCAGTCTGCCAAGTATTTTTATTTTTGAAAAATCTCAGAGGTGTACGTGACCTGCTTTGGCTCAGCCCACGTACATATGCAGTCTGCACAATATACAACCCACGTACATACACAGGTTGTTGGTGCGATAGCCTATGTCTCTGTGTCTTGAAGGTTTTTAAAAAAAAATGAGTTTTTCTCTTTCCTGACATAAGCCTTGGGCTTCTTAGGAATTTCTTGGACTTTACAAGGTCTCTTTTAGTGGTCTTAGGTTGGGTTAAAGAATCGATTTTAACTTGATTCTTGATCTTCTTTTGTTTTCCTTAGAGGTTTAGAGTGAGCTTTCAAGTTTTAGATCCTCTAAATTCTTTTGAATCCCTGCGTTTAGGAAGTTGGCCTAGGGTTTGTGTTAATCATGGGTTTTGTGTTCTCTTTATTTTGTTTTATTCTTTGAAAAACAAAAAAGAATCTTTTACTTTTGTTTTTCTTGTTTAAGCATTTCAAAAAATCAAAAACAATTTGTTGCATGTAGTTATGCACCTAGTTTGGTAGTGTAGCATAAGTTTTCTGTTTGCAAAAGAAAAAAGTTTCAGTTTCAAAGTTATTTCTCTTTTTCCTAAAAGTATAAGTAGTTTTTCATCTTGAAACGAAAAAATCTCTTTTAGGAAACTTTCGGTTATAATATCTTGAAACATTGTTTCGAAAAGTTGACATTCACAAAGATTTTACAAGCCTGTGCTTTAAATTTAAAGTATCTAGTTTTCTTTTTCATATAAATTCTCTAAAGTTTTCTTCTTTTTCGTCTCTTCCAAACACCACAAGTTGCACGTTCATATCCTTTGAGTAAATCAATCCCATAAAATAAACGCTTAAGTTAAAATCTATTAGACTTTTTGTTTGTACGGTTCACCAATAGGGCCTTGAAATAGGTGTGAAGAGGAAACTCTTCAAGGCCATCTAAAACAAACATTGGAGTCTAAGATAGGGAGTGTCTAAAGTCCAGTGTTGTAAGAGTTAGTCGGGAACCCTTCTAATATAGGGGCTAAACACGAGGTTTCGTAAGGAAAGGTAGAGGACATAACCCCTCCAAATCTGGACCGAATGTAGTGGGGATTGTATATTGAGGGTATTTCTTGGGAATCACATTGATCACGATTGACTATAGATCCTCGTGGACCTTGAATTCATTTGTGATCCTTAGTTGTCTTCTAGAACAATTTCCTTCGGTACCCTTGAATGGCTTCTTACTTTGTTATCCTGCTCATTACAATCATCCTGACTGTCGATTGTACTCGCCTGGTGACTGAATGTAAGATGGAAACCTAGTTGCATAATTTTACAGAATTACATAGGTGACTGCGGGGGTATACCCCAGTACCTAGGGAGGACTTCAAATCGCACTTTGCAGAGGATACCCAGAGGGTGCTTCAGTGTTCATTTTGCACTTTCATTGGTAAGTTTCTCTAGCGTCGATTGGCATAACTGTCCTTCCCACTAATTATTTTTCTTCTTGATTTGCATTTAGGAAATTTTAGTGTGTGCTTTGTTATTCACACTAGCTAAAACTTATAGTTTCATTTGATCATTTCACAAAGTTGAAGATCAACATCTCCTCCATTCACGTAGGCTTTAGGGACTGTTAGCGGTTACTTTGGAGCCACCTCCGCCACTTTTGAGGCACAGGCTAGATAAATAAGGATCATTTGAATCTATTGGGCCACATGAAACTGTACTCGAGCTAGCTCTGAGAGAACACTTTCCTTCTCCGGAGGAATCCATCATTTCTGACCTTGAGACCGAAGGTTTCAGGCTAGAAAATCCTCCAATCACCGACTTATCGATGTCGCTTATAATTCAGATAGTACCTCTCGAGGTGGCTTCTCCTGAACGCCGGTTTATTTGACAAGAAAAGATGGAAACAACTGGTGGTACTTCGCTAGGGAGTCCTCGTACTCCCATCACGATTTTCGCAGGAGGGGGATTTGTACCTCCTCCTATTAGGACCATGACCATCCTGATGCCCAGTACTTCGGGTAGTGATTTGATTCTGTCGATGGTTTCAACCATTGTTCCCTTCATTCATAACGCGTTAGGAACTCCCTTATCATATGGGATGCCTAATTTTGACTCTAACTCAGTTCTCACATACTCTACTCTATAAACCATGGATTTGGGGGTAGGGAGCTCTAATGCTCCCTTGTAAGGATCCGTCGTGGACACCACTTCCCCATTCAAAGTTATTCCTTATTATGGGGCTCACATACCTCCTATGTCCCCTTCGCTCAGCGGCATGTTTCAACAACCAATCATGCCTAATGCCAACTATAGTTTTTTTAGTGGAGGGAGCCAGGGACCTTCATCCTACATGACTCTGGTGGGATCAATTTCATTTTCTTTTTTTGGTGATTTTGGAAATAACACCTTTACTTTGTGTTATTTATCGTTTGGGGGAAACCCCACCTTTAGTCAACAAAACCTTGCACAAGGTTTTATTCCTTCACAGGGAGCGATGGAAAGAATTTACTCCTCGCAAGGTATTGGGAATCCTTGGCAGGGCTTGTTTTCATCATAAGGAATGTTGATCGGGGGAAACCCCTCCCACACTATGTGAAACCCCAAGCAAGGTTCAGTACCTATGCAAGGAGGTTCGTTTGGGGGCATCCCCAACCAAGGTCCATGGAAAACTGTACAGGGATCAATCGTTGCTCAATCCATGTCATCTAACTTCAGGAATCAGCCGATGATACAACATTAGACGCAAATCCCTTTCATTGGATAGGGTCGTCATGGCATCTACTAAAAACCTGGATAATGGTATAACGTTTCCTGGCAACCTGGTACCAACCAAAATCCAGGCCCCTCTTTTCATGTAAATACTCTGTAACCGAGACTACCCTTTTTAGAAAATATGCATTTTCCNNNNGATGAGTTTTCACTTGTGGTGCTCATCTAACTCATTGAAAGATGAATATGTTCAGTTGCACTTGTTTCAACGCACTCTTATAGGGGGTGCAAAAAAATGGTATATCGAGCTCAACAAATCGAAGTATTCTTACTTTAATGATCTGGATGTGGTTTTCTTGAACCATTTCCAGTTGCTAGTGAGATACGATGTCGACACTGAGTTGCTAGCCAACTTCGAGCGGACGAAAAATGACCATATCTTGGATCACATTCGAGAATGGCGGCAACAAAAGAGTTTGATTAAAGTCAAGGTCCCTCCTGCATTGTTTCTCGAGTGGTTCTTAAATTATTTGGTTCCTTGCATGTCCAAATACATAGCAACGTCCGAGGTGTTTTCTGAAGAAGAAGCTATTATGAGAGCCCAACAACTAGAACTGGTTTACTCTCAGTCTGGTATGATTTATGAGATATTACCCAATGCGACATGGTCAACTCTCAACAAGTCCAAACAAAAGTTTGAGCCTCAGGCCGATGGCATAGTGGGCTGAACACAAAGAAAAACCACATATATGTTGTCTAATAAATTACAATAGTTATCGATTCAATAGATTGTCGCCAAGCAAACTCCTAGTTTTGTTTCCCCCGCAACCCAGACGCATATGTACATAGTGTGCAATCGCCAACTCCCAAGGAAACCAGTAGATCGAGGGAAAGAAGAAAGAGGAAAACAAGAAGGGTAAGGGGGGTAAAAAGGTTGCAAATAATGCTAGCGAGGGAAAAACTAAAAATATAAAGGTGAAATTTCTGTGTAATCTTTGCATAGACGACCACTTGACTCACCTATGCCCTCGGATTGTGAAAGCCTAGAAGTTATTAGCACAACAACAACCTGTTGTGTTGAGAAACCCTTTTTCACAAGGGAAAAATATGGCTCAAGCCTCGCATCCACAAGAGTGGCCGAGAGAAGTCAGGGACCCCACGCGCCTAATCCAAACAACTCAGTCACAAAAATTTACATGATGAACACTGGAGCTCATTTATCAACCACGACTTGTAACTACAAAATGCCAAAATATGTTGAGAAGGGAAAATAGTGCTCCAACCCATTGACTCCTCTTCAAATTGAGAAGATAGTGGGATAAAAATGACTCTCATCCCTAAAGGTGCATTCAAGAAGGCTTCTCACAACCCAAATGCAAGGCGCGTTCATAATTACTCCATTGTGGAGGATCTAGCATAGACTTCTTATGGAATTTATTATCTTGAGGTTCTCCATAGTTTCCCCCCAGAGAAAAGCGTTGTTGTGTTCCTTGGGAGCGGCAGAACCCAGTAACTTAGGAATGATAATTTTTGATATGAAAGAACTTAAACCTTGTCTTTCTCACCATGTCTCCTTTCAGATAGTAGTAGCGTACACCACAAAATTGTTGACACAGAATATTTTCCGTACGGTAGTTGATGAGGGTGCCTTGACTTTCATGATGTTGTTTCCATGTTGAAAGACCATTGGCTAGCCTGAGTTGTCTATCTTTCCCACATTGCTTATGAAATTTGACGGTAGATCATTCATAGCACATGGTATAATTCCCTCTTTTCCCGTGCAGTTGGAGGGTAAAACTGTGTGCGTCGAAGTTGAAGTAGTCGATGCACCTCTCGACTACAATATTTTGTTAGGACAGAGTTGGACTTGCGCAATGCATGAAGGCTGAATTATAACCGTGGACCAGTTATCCTTCTCCCATCCTAGCCCTTCATCGGGGGAATCCACGGTCCCGATGATTGATAACACGCACCCAGGAATTGTCAACTTAGGTTCCAAATTGTTTCCATATTTTATGGGAACTTTTGATTATCCGCCGCCTTCAAATGATGTAAGGTTTATTTTGAACGTCCCTGACCAGGCGAAGGCTGCAATTTTTCAAGTGTCATCTTTCAAAACGAGCTACTTTCATGACTCGTGGATGCTACCTTCCCCATCGACTTCTATGGAAGGGGTAGGGAACCTTGGCATGGCCATTCCCTTATCGATTGATGAGGTTGTGTATAGTGCTGTCCAACAAGCCTCAACCAAGCCTGATTTGGCTCCCCCACAAGAGCTAGATCCAGTCCTCGAGCCTATTTTGGCTCAAGAATTTCTCACCGCTCAGGACCCTTCGGACTTAGTCTTTCCCTATGGCAAGGTGATTCTAGAGGAAATGAATTGTCCAGAAATACCTTGGGATGATATTCACCATAGATCTTATTTCCTTCTACAGCTCAAGAGAATAGAGGCGGGAGAGTTTGTTACGACCATGAATGAAGATAACACTTGTCTTATTAACCCTCTAGCTATGCATGGAATATATGCCGAGGGAAACATGGCAAGTAATGTTGCAACAATTCCTATTGATATCTCCAAAACCCCTGGTGTTGTGGAGAATTTATTCGTCGGAGCATATTGCTCCCCAAAGAGATTCAAATCTACACCAAATTATTTAAGGAATTATGTGACATTTTTATCTGGTCTTATGAGGAAATGTCAGGCATAGACCCACGAATTGTTGAACAAAAAATCATGATTTATCTTGATGCCAAACCATTATGACAATAGCTTCTCCCAGTCAATCCTCGAAAAGTAGCAACGATAAAGGATGAAGTAGAGAAACTACTCAAAGTTGGTAATAATGGGTATCAAACCCTGTTCCTATCAACAAGAAGTAAGGCACAATTCCCATATCTATGGATTTCTGCGATTTGAACAAATCTTTCCCGAAAGACAATTTTCCAACCTCGTTTATTGACCAAATAGACGATGAGTGTGCAGGTTGCAAGGTCTTTTCTTTCATGGACACATTTTTGAGGTATAATCAAATGCGAGGACCAACATAAAAAGGATTTTATTTGTCCTTGGGGTACTTTCACGTATCAGAAAATTATGTTTAGCCTGAAGAATGTTGTAGCTACTTTTTCAGTGGGCCATGTTGTTCGCTTTTCATGACCTCAAACACATAGTCAAGGAATACCTATATGATCTAGCATCACGTTCTCACAAGAGATCCGATCATCCCACCCATTTTCAACTAATATTTGAGAGGTGTCGCTATTATTGGATTCCCTTGAATCCAAACAAGTGTAGTTTCTGTGTGACATCAGGTCATTTATTAGCTTTCATTATGTTAACAATAGGGATCATGGTCGATCCTCTTAAGGTTGACGAAATAGTTCAGTTGCCTCCCCCGTGCACAATTTCCCATATTTAGAGTTTACAGGGTAAAATAATTTTTCTTCAACGTTTTGTCACTAATTATGCCGAGATTACGAAAGGGTTCATGCATATTTTAAAAAAGGGAGTCCCATTTTGTTGGGATGAAGTAGATCAATTCACTTTTGAAGCGTTGAAATGTGCGTTTATGTCTAGCCCTCTGCTCACTCCTCCTAATTATGGCAAGGATTTCTTGTTATATTTGGCTACCGTAGAGTCTACAATCGACATTGTCTTGCTACAAGAGGATGATGCACTTGAAGAGAACATTATCTATTGTCTTAGACGAGGCCTAGTTGGATTGGAGCTCAAGTACTCACATGTTGAGAAACTTGCTTTGGAATCCATTCAAGTTGTCCAATGGTTTTGTCACTATATATTACTATGAAAGACTATTGTCATGGCCATCGTCAACCCCTTTCAATATGTGTTAATGCGATGGCTCATTGACGGAAAAATCAGTCGATGGATAATTATCTTGTAGGAGTTTGACTTGGATTTCATTTCGGAAAAATCTAAAAATCCCTTGGTCTTTGAGAAGTTAATCTCAGAATTTCCGGTCGAAAGTGGTGATATTTCTCCTGAAGAATCACCAATTAACAAAGATCTTTTTTTGATTGCATCTTTGGACCCATGGTATGGAGATGGATATATACTTGTGTATCTTCAAACTTTGAAGTTCCCTGCTTCTATTTCTCTTGATGAGCATCAATGAATACGAAACCAATCATAGAACTATCTCATCCTCGATGACACTTTGTATTTTCGAGGGGTATATTGCATTCTTCAATGATGTCTTACTCACAAAGAAGTGGAGCTTGTTTTGAACGACTGTCACATCAGAGCATGTGGCGATCATCTGTCTGGGTTGGAAACAACCCAAAATATTCTTCACCCTGGATACTTTTGGCCCTCGTTAATCAAATATTTTGTTGAGGCATTCAAGAAGTGTCACCTGTGCCAGATCTTCTGTCGGTAGATGCAGGCACACCCTACTCCTATGTTTCTGGTTATTATTGTTGATCCCTTCACCAAGTGGGGGATTGATTTCACTACATGTCACCTGGATTCTACCAGGGGGGCATCGCTATATCATCATAACATTAGACTACTTTACTAAGTCGGTCGAAGCTATGCTGATGTTTAACAATGATGGGGAAACTATTGCCCTTTTCATTTTCAATTAGATAGTAGCTAGATTTGGTATCCCGAAGGAGATTGTCACTGACTATGATAGTCACTTATAGAACAAAATGATGACTAAATTAACATCAAATCTTGGGTTTAAACATGAACATTCATCACCCTATTACCCGCAAGAGAATGGTAAGGTAGAATCTATGAATATCTCTCTCAATACTATTCTTCAGCGAACGATCAATTCAACCAAGTAAAATTGGCATTTGATGTTACATTTTGCGTTGTGGGATTATCAAACTTCTGTCAATACTGCTATCATTTTTTCATATTTTCAACTCGTCTACAGGATGGAGGCAGACTTTCTTATTGAATGTCAAATCCCTTCTCTGAAGTTGGTAGTGGAACTACTGCCCAACACTACACTGCTTGAGAAACGTCTTTTATATCTTAAGCAACTCGATGAGCAGTGTCGAGATGCATCCTTGGCTAATGAGGCTCATAAGAAATGGGTCAAGTGTCAATATGATCAGTCTGTCCACCCTTATATTTTCTTCGAAGGCAATCTTGTCCTAGTCTACAACCAAGACAAAGATCCCTTGGCGATGGGAAAGTTCAAACCCATGTGGTTCAGACCTTTCATTGTGAAAGAGGTATTAGAAAAGGGTGCTTACCGTCTGGTGGATTTCAAGGGTAATGCCTTAGCAGAGCGCAGAAATGGACTCTACCTTAACAAGTATTACACTTATTTTTTTCACTTGGGTGTGGCTTCTTATATATATGTATAGTTTTTTATGCATTTTTTTATTTTTGTTTTATCGATGTGTAGTTATTTATGTTCTATTTTTCAATGTGACAAATTTCATGTGAATCAGAAGTTTATGTTGGGTTCGCAGATGGCGCTAGACAACACACTTGGAGGCTTAATTCTCCATCTTGGGTGATTTTTACACCTGGTTTCCAGTTGCTATCTTCTTGAGGCATTTGTCTAGGAGAAGAAACCAATAATGTTGTTGAGTACAGTGCAGTGATAGAATTACTATGTGATGCCTTGTCACATGGTATTTCTCACCTCCAGGTTTATTCAGATGCTCAATTGGTTGTGTCCCAGTTAAATGGGGATCACTGCATTTATAATCCCACTCTTCACCGACAATTCCTTAGGGTACATCCCTTAGAACGATATTTTGATTACATCACTTATATTCACATTCCTATGAGATTTAACCATCTAACTGATACATTAGCTAATCAAGTTTTAGATTGGCATGTTGCTCACATGTAAAAGTAAAACACTCACATACACATGTAAATACATTTGTAAAAATGTCATCCATAAGACATAAAATTTGCATATATATATATATATAGATATATATATCCAAAAATAGTATCATGAGTACAAAGTGGGCATTAAAGCCTAAAAAATAGTTGGTATACATTGTTGGGATTAAGCCCTCAAATACATAGTACAAAAAGTTCCCTCAGCACATAAGTTGTCCAACACTATCTACGGTCTAGGCTTATTAGCCCTGTTGTAGTGAACTACGGTGTTCGCAAGATGCCGGAATAGCTGGACCCACGCCCTGGAAACCCCGACTACATGTGGTTGTGTTAAGAACCAAATATCAATATAGCATAGAAAAACTTCCGAAAAAGTACTCAACGCCTTGAAAAAGAGATAATTTTAGATAATAAGCCTCTTCGAGGGGGCAACCTCCTTTTACCCCACTTAAATGTTCAAGTACACGATGATTCAAAATGAAAATGTCTTCTTGGTATATATAGAAGACTAGGAGGTATAATTACAACTAATGGCCTAAAGCCGACATTAATAAAATAACATTACTAATATAATATGCCCCAATTAAGGGGTAATGAGCCAATATTAGGGCTTAACATGCCCCTCCCCTTAAGACAAGTGTTGTTCACAAAGATTGAGTAACTCTGGATGCTTCTGTATAAAATACTCATCTTCCCAAGTGGAATCTCCAGCTGGTAGTTTCCTCCATTTAATGAGATACTCTGAAATGGATCTATTCCTTAGCTGGCGAATTCTTGTGTCAGTGATGGCTTTAGGCTCCAATATGATTTTTCCTCCCTCATCAAGTTCTGGCAATATAGATTGAACTAAGATCTTATCATCTATAACTTTCTTTAAGCATGAAACATGGAAAACTGGGTGTACTCGTGAAGATGCAGGCAACTCCAATTTGTATGCCATAGTACCAATCT
>JASDQU010197701.1:5058-19471 GCA_032191745.1 Picea mariana | reverse complement strand
CTAGGGGATTGGATCCTCCTTCCAGTTGTAGCTAGAAAACAAAGGAAGTTGGTGCTTCCAATGAATGTAATTCTTCAAGACATATAAGAAAAAGCATTCCGTGGTTTTCTCCCGATTTGGGTTTCCATGTAAAACATGGGTGTACTGTGTATGTGTATGATTGTTCATTTGTTCATTGCTTATTTGCTCTGCATTTATTGGACGATAATGCTTCATTGATATAACACTTGGATTATATGGTTAAAAGGGATTAAATTGCTCTATTACTGATTCACCCCCTCTCTTAGTAATCCAACAATAAGAAACCCTAAAGCATTGGACATAACCCTAGAAGACAAGTCGACTAAAGGAAATATTTAATATTGAGTGTTTAGCCTCCAGAATGAGAATTTGGCCCAGACAACTAAGGAGAAACAATATAAATACAGGTCACCAGATCTCATTTGACAGACACAGCTCACAACTGTAGAAATGTAAGAGTGCGCACTGCAAAAATTGAGTAAGTGCGAAAGTCTGGAGAGTAGATGCAACTGCAACTGCAACTACTGCAACCTGTATTCTCGGCTTAGGCTTGGAATTTATATTGGTTATGGTTTGGAATTTTTGCCTTGTGTGCTAGATCTGGAGAGAGGTATGCTACATTGATTGGTTATTAGGCCTAGGGTTTGTTTCCAGATTTATTCTCTGTCAAGGTTAAGGTGCTCGGGGGTGGCTTCAGCCTATGGTTGGGTGAAAATATTGATATATTGTCTATGGTTAAATGAGAACATCTATTATTTCTAGAAATTTATGGGCCCACACTATCTTTGAACAGTCTAACCTCTAGAAGATAGATTGGGAGGATTTGCCTAGTTACAGTTGCAGTTGTAGTCAGTTTTTGCTGCAACAACAAAAACCTAACCCTCTTGTTGAGGCACCTTAAGTGAAGAGATTGACCTAATTTCTGTACATCCTAGTGCACCCTCACCCAACGCACCTCCTGGTACTCTCAACAAGATAAGACGCCAAATTTGACTTTTTGGTCAAAGTCAAAGATTGACCAAGTCAAAGTCAAAGGTTGACCAAGTCAAAATAGTCATGGCTTACTCTATGAAGTCCAAAAACAAGTTAGAAGGGGCTTCTAACTTCAGAGCATGGAAGAAAAGGATTGACCTCATCCTTTCCAAGAAGAAAGTGTTGGATATCGTGAAAGGAAAGATTGTGGAACCACAGGTTGAAGAAGGAAAAGAGAAGGAACCTCATAACGTTGCAATTATGGAGAAGTTCAGGGAAAGTGACATCAATTCCATGAGTATCATAGTGGACTCTGTAAAAGACCAATTGATACCCTACATCTCTCATATTGACTCATCTAAGAATATGTACGATGCTCTAACTAACTTCTTCTCAGTCAGAAACATTGTACAAGTAATGAGCCTGAAGAATGAGCTCCGTGACATGAAAATGAATGATGATGCTAGCATAACATCATACTTTGTGAGAATATCTTAGTTAAGAGATCAAATACAGGATATTGAAGAAATCATTTCAGAGTAGATATAGTACTCAATGGTCTTCCCAAGACATGGGATGCATTTTCCGCAAGCATGAACACAAGGAAGTAGTATCCCACATTTGAAGAACTTTGGACTTGCTGTGCACAATAAGAATCAATGATTAGAAAAAAAGATAAATTCCAAAGGAAAGATGATGGTCAATCCTACACAACAAAATTCAAGAAATTCAGAAATAAGAAGAAGTTTGACTCAAGGAAGAAACCAAATCAAGAGAAAAATATGTCAAAAATACAATGCTTCAACTGTCAAAAATATGGTCACTATAAGAATCATTGTCCAGAGTTAAATAAAAGGAAGGAAACACACGAAGCATCAGTTTCCGAAGAAAGGGAACCCTCAAAGAAGGCCAAGCAGGATAAAATAGACTTCTTTTTCTAAAACAAAGTAACAATATTATTCATAGTTCTTGTACATACCATGTTTACATAGTTTTTGTACATATCTTGCATATCTATTTCTTAGAAGATAAGATGTTCAAGTGAAACAATACCTATGGAAGAATAACAAGATAAGGATTGCTATGACGATGACTACAAGTCAAGCAATACACATGAAAAGATAAAGTACATTGACAATCCTTGGTAACAATTCATGTGGAAGCTATTACATAAGAAACTATTGCAAGATAAGCCAAAATCATAATCAAACTTGAAGAAAACCCAAAAGAAGTCAAAACATAAAGAAATCAGAAACCAAGAAGAAATTAGAAAAAGACTTGTGCCACCTTGCAGAAGGCAATAAGAATGTAGACAAAAGCATGGGCTCTCTTATATGGAGGGAATTGATTACATAATTCCAAAAGAAGAGCATGCATTCATGCACAAAGAAAGGATTAGGAGGGAGCTAATACTAAATAATATGATCCATTGAGGATTATGAAGTATCTATCCATGTTCCCATTGAAAGTAGCAACCATGAAAAGTAGCACGTGTTCAGTTTGACTTTAGAAGAAGTCTTCTTCGAAAATAATCCTTAAAGTATCTTTGAATGTCCATCTACATCCATGATCCTATGATAAAAGGAAGTAGTTGGAATATTTAGGACATGGAATCTATAAAAAACTCCATGGACCCAAGAGCTAAAGAGAAACATGAGGAAGATGATGAAGATTCCAAGAGAGAAAGAAAAGACAAAACAACCAATTATTATACCGAGAATCACAAGACTACCAGCTTGGTTTAAACCCACTAGAAGCAATCAAGTAGAAGAAATGAAAGTTATGATGAAGAAAAATGTATGTAAGAAATTGTGAAAAAGGATTATGAATGGGAGAATTGTGAGAGGTTCTTCTAGAAGGAGGAGAAGACTATGATAATAGTTTGTTCCTATAAACTAGATACACCTCTATCTGAGATATTATATCTCTTGCAATATCCATGGATTGAAGTTTAAATCAATTGGTTGTAAAAGACTATTCTCCCAATAGAGCATTTGAGGAAGAAGCTTATGTAAAGAAATCTCAAGTTTTTGAGGTATACCAGAAAGAGACCCATGTATGAAGATATAAGAAGACCTTGTATGGATTCAAACAACTTGATGCAGAGTATCTCATATACAACAGAAGCATGGTGAAAAATTTCTATGATAGAGACAGTGTATCAGAATAGTTACTTAGAAGTTTGGAATGATGGATTGCTAATCGATGTAAAACTCTCATGATGAAAGAAGAAGTGCTACTTGGATATATTTCACTTTGAACCTTGCCATGATGTCATGAGCTATCAAGAAACAAAGTGTTAAATTCGACCATGATATATATTGTAATGATCAGAGCTACATGAAGCCTTCAGAGAAAACCAATGTTCCATAACAAACCAAAGTACATTGAGATCAATCATTACATTCTCCATGATGAAGTCCAAAAAAGATAATTGGTTCTCCAATATATCTCCACAAATGAGCTGATAAAATATATTTTGGTAAAACCCCTATCCAAGATGAAAATTTTACAAGCTGGGGCTCATGGAGACGACTTCCTTATTGAAAAAGGAAGAGATTAATCCTAGGTTGGGAGGGAGCACTAACGTGTTATTGATTTATGGAAATTAATTTTTTGGTTTGAAAAATGGTCCAGGATGAGAAGTTCCTTTCTAGTTCGGAAAGTGGTTTGAGATTTATGACGGACAAGCATTTTCCAGTTCAGAAAATGGTCCAGATCGGACAGTCATTTTCGTAATGAAAATGGTTCGATAGATTGTTGATGTACCATAAGCAACGATTCCCCTTGTGTCTAGTGTGGGGGAATGGTATAGGACAATCATTCTTCTTGGAAGTCACTCTGAGTAGTGGTCAAGTAGAATGGTCTACCTCACCGGGCAGTCATTGTTTCGAAGTTCACAGTTGTGAGCAATTTCGAAGAATGGTCTGTTTTGGAGGTTGGTGCATGACTGTAATTTCCATTAGGAAATGGTCCAGACAGTCATTCCCTAGGGAAGACTCATTATATCCAGGTTGCACCATGTTTAGTGCCATAGGAATGGCCCATTTAGGTGAATGGTCCAGGTTCAACAATCATGGACAGGCATTCCCTAGGGTAGACTCATTCTCTCCAGGTTGTACTATGACTAGTGCTAGAGGAATGGCTCAGTTAGGTGAATGGTCCAGGCTCAGAAATCAGGGACAATTATTATTCTATGCTTGAGAAGAATAGTCCAGATAGCCCATGGATGGTGTTTTAATTTTTGAGGGAATATTCTCTTCCAAATCTCAAATATGTGGGTGGAAGAATGGCCCAGATGACTCAACTTATATCATGATATTGTTTTCTATGCAGGTTGATATCAAATGATATTATTGCTATGGATACTGTATGTCTCTGGACAATAGATGTATGCTACTATGGTGGATGTGTTCCACTGGTTGTGACTATGTGTCACTAATTAAGTAGCTGTGTGCTACTTGGTGTGGTAGTGTACCATTGGATAGTAGTTGTGTACTACTTTGGATATACACAATTGTGTTCTATTGAATGACATTGTTCTGATTGCCATTTAGACTATCAATAGTATTGAAAATGATTATCAACTATATGGATAGTCAGTGTGCTAGTAGAAAAACATTCTCCAAGTGGAAAATGGTCCAAGAAATTTATTCTTCTAGGAAGTATCTCTGGAATAGAAGAATAGTGCTTGTATCCCATGGCGTGGTTTCCAACATCTATTGGAATAGTTATTCCTCTATGACATATTTCCAGATTAGAAGAACGGTTCTTGTATCACTATGTGGAGTGAGTGACTTATTAAGCATCATGCCTGATTACTCAAATGGAGTATGGATTCGAGAGATTATGCAGTTGATGCTATCAAATGATACTGATAGTGATTATGGTGCTCGTGATATAATCATGAGATAGCCTGTAAGGATATGATGATGCTACCAGTTGAATAGTATGTTTGTGCTCAAGACCATTTCCTTCAATAACTACCTAGTTAGGAGGGAGTGTTGATATTATGGTATCTTCGGGAGGTATTAACCTCTACATGTAACCTTGATGAGAATAGAATATTCTGGGAAGCAAGAAGAAACCCTAAAGAATTGGACACAACCCTAGAAGACAAGTCGACTAAATGAAATATTTTATATTGAGTGTTTAGCCTCCAGAATGAGAAGTTGGCCCAAAAAGATAAAGAGAAACAATATAAATACATGTAATCATATCTCATTTGACACACACAACTCACAACTATAGAAATGTAAGAGTGCGCACTGTAGAAACTGAGTAAGTGCGCAAGTCTGGAGTGTAGCTACAGCTACAACTACTGCAACCCATATTCTCGGTTTAGGATTGGACTTTATATTGGTTATGGTTTGGACTTTCTACCTTGTGTACTAGCTCTAGAGAGAGGTACGCTACATTGATTAGCTATTAGGCCTAGGGTTTTCTTCCATAATTATTCTATATCAAGGTTAAGGTGCTCGGGGGTGGCTTTGGCCTATGGTTGGGTGAAAATATTGCTATATTGTCTATGGTTAAACAAGCACACCTATTATTTCTAACAAAAAGAACATTTGACCCTATCATAGGTTTTGGTAAACCCTGTGTGCCCAGTTGTGGGTGTATCATGAAGCTCAAAAAGCACCATAGATTTAAGTTGTGATTGTTTACTTAAATAAAAATGGCCTTTTTAGCGAAGCTCATCATTGTGCCATGAGTACCCTGGGGAAACTCGATAATTGTCTTGCAATTGTTGGATCAGACTCAAAATTTTGGGTTCTTGTAGCCATTCCTGGAGAACAACTTGGAGCCAATCTGGTATAATGAAGGAGAGGGAAAAAATGGACCTTTCATCTTCATATTTCTTGAAAGAGCGTCAAAAATCACAGTCTTTGCATTTCTTGTAAATGATTTCATAATCATATCCAAAGATCTTAGTCACCCATTTTTTTTTCTTCGGGGAGGAAAGACATTACTCCAGAAAATATTTGAGGCTTTGATGATCCATATTAATTTGAAATCGTTGCCCAAATAGATAAGGGCGCCAAAGATCCGTTGCATGCATAATAACAATCATTTCATTTTCATAGATTGATTGGCCCAAATGTTGCTCTGATAGGTTTTTGATGTTAAAGGCCAAAGGCCAACCATATTTCAATAGGAATTATCCAATTCCTTCCTAGAAGCATCACATTCCAAGAAAAAGTTCTTTGTGAAGTCAAGAAGGGCCAAGACAGGAGTGGTGCACATAGCTTCCTTAAAACCTTGAAAGGAATGATCATCTATTGAAGTCCAAGTGAAATAATTATTTTGAAGGAGAGCAGTGAGATGCACCACAATCTTTCCATAATTATTAGCTAACTTGTGATAATAGCATGTTAAATCCAGAAAACCACATAAGCTTTTGAGAGTCTTAGGGTGAGGCCAATCTTGCATAGCTTCAATCTTCTTAGGATCCACCCTGACACCTTCCTTGCCAAAAATATGACCCAAGTACTCTAATTTCGAGGCTCCAAAATAACATTTAGATTGTTTGAGGAAAAGTTAGTGCTAATAGAGTTGATGAAGAACTCAATCCACATGAGAAAAATGGGTTGTCCAAGTTTTACTATAAATGAGAATATCATCAAATAAAACTAAGACAAAATGACAAAGAAAAGGACAGAAGACATGATTCATGTGGCTTTGGAAAGTGGAGGGAGCATTACACAAGCCAAAGAGAATCACCAAGAACTCATAGTGTCCCTCATGAGTTCTAAATGTGGTTTAGGAATGTTTGCCTCTTTTATATGTATCTGGTGGTAGCAATAATGAAGATCAAGTTTAGTAAAGGACTGGGCACCACTAAATTCATCCTAGAGATCATCAATGAAAAGAATGGGAAAATTTTCTTTGATGGTGAGTTTGTTGAAGATTTGAAAGTTGTTGATTGCTCGGATATAGAAATTGGTTTCTTGGGAAAATGCTGGGATGAATAAAATTATGGGTGTTTCCACTGTCAACGAGGATGATGACCTTCCGATGCTTAATGTAACCAATGAACTTGAGGGTTTGGGGAGCGAAGAATCCAGTGAGAGCATTCAGGGAAATTATCGATTCAACTTCTGGGGGGTCTAAGGGTGGAGTTAGGTCAGTGTGTTAAGGTGATTCAACCATAGGGGGAGCCTCAACCTGTTCTTCAGAAACATCCTTAGAGATGGCCATAAAAATATTTTGTTCCTTAAACATGTTCCCATGAAAATATTTTTCATCAAAATTATAACAAAGGCCCTTGAGTTGGCATTCAACCATTTATTCCCAAGTCAATTTTTGGATCTTTAGTGGAGTGGAAGGAGGAGTGGGAGTGATTGGTTTAGGGAGAGGAATAAAGGATGGTTTTCTAGTTTGAGAAGAGACAACTTGTTGTTCTTCCTTATCTCTTTTATTAGCTTCCACCCAAATCTGGGGGAGAGCCATGAGGACGTGGGCATGAATCTCATCCTTGAGGCCACTGATAAATCATTCTTGGAAAAAAGCATTAGACATGTCTTCCATGCGGAAATTTAATCGCTCAAAAGAAACAATAAAGTCTTCCACTATGCTAGATTGTTTCAACTTTGTCAAATAGCCTAAATGGTTGGTCTTAGTGTCAAAACGTTCATAAAGATCAACAAAAAATTGTGTCCAAGACACATACCCTTGGCAGGAATTTTTTCTCCATTGCCACCATTGCCAACGCTCTTGACCTAGATGGAGAACACCATACCAGAGTTTGGCCAACTCATCTGTAATGTAGTACAAAGATAAATAGTGTTATATTTGAGTTACCTAGCCGGTGGGATTTGAGCCATCAAATTTTTTCACATCCACGCGTGGAAGGCGTGGGTCATGCAAAAAGTGATGGGGCTGAAAATTCTGGGAATTGGAGAAAGTTTTAACTTCGGGGTGAAAAGGTGGGTCAGAGGAGGTAAGTTCTCTAGGGATATTCATCTTGGTGTAGATCATGCTAGTGAAGGATGCAAGCTGAGTAGAGAGGTCATGTTTTAGGGTTTTTGTTTTTGCATCTATGGTGGAATGCATGTTTTTATTGATGGTGGTAATATTAGCATTGAGCTTCCGCACTTCTTGCTAGGTCTCTATGAAAGAAGAGGACAAGGAATTGAAGCGGGCTTCAAGGTCTTGGCTACGGGTGTGGGCCATGATGAAGGGGGGAAACAGAAAGGGACGGGTGATACCACACAAAAAATGGGTTATAGGTGAAGGGTATCATGACGGTTGAGGCGATGAGGGGAATCCAATGGGTTAAGGACCAAATAAGGGGGTGAAAGGGGTTTGGGTCCATGGGAAAAAGAAATTTGATGAAAAATGACAGGTATGAATGCGATCATGTAAAAGAGAGAAATCCAATAGGATAGGGCTCAAATAATGGTGCTAGAAGGATCCATAATTGTGTTTTTTACTCCTACAGAGTTATACCCCTTATGACGAATACTATAGTGTTGAAATTCCAAAATTCTTAACAAGAAGAAATGTGTAGTAATTTCGCAACCAAATATAGGAGATAAGGTTGCATGTCAATAGATATTGTATGTTCTATTTATGTTTATGTCCCAAGGGTTAGGGTATTCAAGGTTTCTACAAACAAGGGTTTTCCCTATGCTATAGCTCTCTGATATACATGCAAGGTCCAACAATATTACTCAGCCCAATATCTTAGGGCACCAACTAAAGAGGATAGACCGTGCCCTTAGCCATACTACCCAGCTACCCAGGTACTAGAGAGTATATTCCCAAGTTTTTTTCTCGATGGAACTATAGAAGTTAGGCGAACAATCGGTTTATCTATGGAGGGCTTCAAAATATCTAAGTTGATCTATATACAAGTGTTGTTTGGTGCCTTCCCACTCGAATGGGTACCAACATGGGTTACAAGGGTGGACAACAATGTGCACTTAAGTACCACTTGTAGTTCTTATATGTATGCTTCCCCGACTGCAGATTTATGCACTGAGAGACAAATATTTGTAGCTTTAAGACACTAGAATACGTCTCTACCCTGAAAAAAATTAACCCACAATTTTCTGCCAAGGAAAGTGCTCTCATACCACTTGTAAGGTACCAGATCTATTATAATAGTTGAAACATAAATATTATAGAGAATAACAACAGAACAACATAATAGATGAAACCATAGCACTAAAATAATACCTTTATTGATAGGAAACAATGTTCACTTGCTTCTTTGAGGGGGCAACCTCTAGTAGAGCAACGCTCTATTACAATAATTCTCAATAAACAACTTATCATACCCTTGACTCCTATTTATACTATATCTATCTATCAAATGAACAATATAGAGGAAGATCTTCTAGAAGTAGAATCTTTTATTAGGTCTTATTACATTTGACTTATTCTTCATTATTACTAGGGTTTATTAATATTTGCCTTTATTACATGGAAAATATATTATTCTACCTATGTGAGGGGTTAGGGAGGTTAGGTCCCTAACACTTTCATTTTTGTTCCCCCATTGATGACATTATTCACATGTTGGCTTCATATGTTATGTGACAATCTCCGTTGTTTATCCCATGCAATCCATTTAGACTTTGTAGCAGTTAAATACCAATTTGGCTCTTCTCTTTCTAATCCCTTTATCAATTTTTCATTTCCTTCTCTATAGCTCTGTACTTCTCTCTTCTTGTCAGATTCAAATGGCATGTCAATTAGATAATGGAAAATCACTGATGGAAGGTCCCAATTAGACCTATTGTTATTTGGGATAGCACTTCGAAACAATATGTGGGCCTGGTTGCCACTTAAGGGTTGTCAATTTGAATTGGAGAATATATCGTCCTCATAGAATCCTAATTAATTTTGAAGCAAACTATCTATAGATAAATTAAATTATTCTATTCTAATCCTATTCTACTCTATCCTATCCCGATCAAGAGAAAATCTTAAGAGATAGATACAACAAGAAATAGTTTTATAGAAAACACAATTAATTCATAATAATCAATAATAGATTAAAACAATAAATCCATAGATTATCTCATTAATAGTTGTATATTAAACCTATAAGATTATCCCTGCATCTACTAGAAATCACAAGAGAATGAGCATCTCAAATAATATATAAGAAAATAGTTCACATATTAAGCATTCATGAAACTTATAAAACAAAAACATATATAGATTAGTCACATATAATTTTACCAACAATCATGACTCCCAAAACTGTCTTCTTCCCTTTATTCAATTAGAGATAATAGTATCATCTAATGTACACAATGGGAAAAATTCCTCTTATCTTCGATAGATATCTCTTTTATAAAATAAGAGAGTCACTTTACATTCGGCAACTTTCGTCATTTCAAATGATATTTACACCTTATTGTTTCCTATTCTTCTACTATGTGTACAATTCGAGTTCTATAGAGAAAGATACATTTTACAAAAAATTATGAGGCATTTTTGGATGTCATATTATCTTTGTAGGCTTTCCATAATTCGTAGTTGCTCAGGACCTCTTCTACTCTGTTTAGATGCATCTTTTCAAACTGTATTTCACCATTGCATATCCTGGAAGCTACTTCTATTTTCATATCCTGCTGAATTGTTTTGAGAAACTATTTTATAGAAGTAATAGGTTAGTTTGGATTTATTAAGTATTCATTCAAAACACCTTTATTTACCTATTTTATTTCATCAATTACTTCCCTGTTGATATATCGAGTTTCTTCTACTTCCTTGATTATTAATTCACTAGGGGATACTTTATCCAGTTTTTCGATGACTTCCATCCCAAATTATTCTATTAGATCATCTAAATAATTCCAATGTTTGTTGCAAGATTTGGTAGCAAGTGCATGGGTTTCTTCAACATATTCAAATATGGTTCTCTAGGAGTACAAAAATGCTTGGTCCTTTAAGTTTTTCTTCACACTCTATTTGGGAAAGGTGTCAGGTGTCTCAACATATACATTTTGTCAATACATAATCCTATCAAAAGCATCTTGAGATTTTTTGTAATGGATTTTCTGCTCATCTGCCTGGTCTAATAACTTGATCAAATAATCTTGGTGTATCTGCATGATATTCAATGTGTAGAATAATTCCTTTTTTATTTTTCTTAGGTATTTCTTTGCATTTCCAACTTCTCCTTTCACAGTTTCAAAGATAATAATTTATTTTCTTCTTTCCTTGATGATGGGTTCCAATTTTTGGTTCTCTTGTTCAAGCCCTAAAATCCCGTGTTCATGCTGCTATGAGAATATGGTCAGTTCCTGGTGTTCTGTATCCATAGCTTCTATTTCTTTTTCATGTAATGTTTTAAAGTTTTATGTTTCTTGTGAGTGTGTCCACTTTAGATATTCCAATTCCTCTTTATGCAACTATTCAGCTACAAAGGCATGTTGCTTCAATTTAGCTTCTAAATGTTCCCTCTGGCACTTCATTTTTTCTTCCAGTTCTTTCACCTTTTCTTTGTAGAGGTCCAATGT
Source organism: Picea mariana (assembly GCA_032191745.1). Classification (NCBI taxonomy): domain Eukaryota; kingdom Viridiplantae; phylum Streptophyta; class Pinopsida; order Pinales; family Pinaceae; genus Picea; species Picea mariana. Next base: position 7,997 of record JASDQU010197701.1, on the reverse strand, counting down.
GGCACTCAATTCAAAAACCGATACTGAGTTGGTACCTGCAAATGTGATTAGACTTGAGGCGTTCTCTAGGGCATTAACTTGAGGATGTAGCCATGATCTCCCTGAAATTACCTTGTAGGACGACCCTTTGCTGGGGGATACTTAACCTCTCTTTCTTTTAATTGATCCTTTCTCAATTCCCTTTGTTATATTGTTGTAATAATATTCCCCTAAAACAACCACATCATCTTCCAACTCTATCAATTGAGGTGAGTAGGAGAAGTTTCCTGGAATTGAGTTTAGAGGGATACTAGCATGGATGGGTGTGGTCACTATTGTGATCCCTTTGAGAGTACCAGGGCTTGCCACATTGCTTATATATTCATCATTTTTCCTCTTCTTTTTCCTTTCTGCCTCTTATACTTCTTCTTCTTTTTTCTTTATTTCCTCTTGTTCTTTCTTCCTGATTTCCTTCTTCTCCTGTTCTTCTTCTTTTCTCTTCAATTCTTTTTCAACGACTTTTTTATTTTATTCTTCCTCTTTCTTCCATTCTACTTCAACAACTCTTGCTTTTTCTTTTTAAAAAATATTGTTCTATTCTTCTTCCACTTTTTTGTTCTTCTTGGACTCTGTAACATTTATGGTTTCTTCTTCCTATTTCTTTTGCTCGACTTCAACAATCCTTTTATTTTCTTCTTCCTTTTTCTTCATTTCTTATAAATCCTCTCTTTTCTTTTGCTTAACCTCATTTTTTTCCCTTTCCTCTAGTTCAACCTTTTTCTTCTCTTCTTTAGCATCCTTTCAAGTTACTTCCTCCCTTTTCCTCTGTTTCTTTAATTTGGTCTTTTTCATGTCTTCTTCCTTCTTATTCTTTGTTTCTCCCTCTTCCTTCTTTTTCCTAGTTTCCTCTTCTAGTTTTTGTTGAGCTTCTTCCTATTTTTGTTTCTCCTTTTGTTTGAATTTTTCTTCTTCCTCCATAGATTTATTATATCTTTCCTCTTCTTTGTTTTTCTTTGCAATATTTCTTTCCTCTTCCTTTTCCTTATCCCTAGACAAAATTATTACAAATTTTTCCTTGGCTATCTTCTTTCTCTCTTCCTCTTCTCTATATAATTTCTCTTTTGTTGGTTCATTTGGTAACCTGTTTAATACCTCCTCAAAGGAAAAGGGTCCCTTTGAATAGTTCTTTTGCAAAATTCACATCATGTGTAGCACGGTGTACCAACACTATTGATTTAACATGTTCTCTTACAATCCATCTTGGATCATGTTCTCTAGGTTCTCCTATACACAAATATATTTCTTGAGGGTTCCAACTTCCTTTTGAGCATGTGGAACATTTGAAAATGTGTATATTCCCACCTTTATTGGGAACCTGGGCTATAGTCTCTTAGATATTCTTGATAAAAATAAAGTTATTCCATCCACTACTGTTTAAGAGGAAATTTTTTTGGCCAATAATTTTTCAGGGACATACTTAGGGAGGATATGTGGGTCTTGTGCACACACAAATATCTTGACATATGTATAATATTTTCCTATATAATAGTCACCAATGTCTTTAAGGTTTGTTATGGCTCCTTGAGATAACCTATGAGGGAATTGGTTGAATCTAAAAATAAATAATGGGACCTGGAAATATTCACAAATATCATACAAATATTTCTTGTAGTTGATATCCCATAAATTTGAGTAGTATATATGTGCATGTGGTAGACTAGGGTTCCATTCCCATCCCATAGTAGGAAAATGTATTGAAAATAAAATAACATCTATTATATAGGTAGGCATATAAAAACATGACTTCTTCAGTCCTGAGGCCACCCTTGCATTTTTTAAGATGTTGAATATAAGTATTTGGGCCCAGTTGAAGACATGTCCTACCTTGGCTACAAAATATGACATCGGTGTCCACTATATATGAAAGTGTGTATAGGTCTCCTCATTGTATATTCTGCATATCATGGATGCTAGTAGTTGGTAGGGTTTCTTTAGGTACTGTATCGATATTGACTGGCTATCTTTCTATGCAAATTACCTTTCTTCACCCCACCAATCCTCCATTAATTCAACAAAGTCGGGGTGGTGTTCTCCAAATTTATTTAGGAACGGCTTATTCATGTAAACGTCGACTGCTTGGAGGTGGTACTTGGTGTGAATGTCATCTGGTTTCATAGAGGCTATAAGACTATCATCTTGTTAACCATGGTGGTTATATCAACATATAAAAGGGAGAACACCCATATCACGACATCATTGTAGGGAAAGAACACGGGATGAGAAACAAAGGCATAGATGATCCAAGATCTTTTCATCGAGTGAATTATAAAGAATTGAATTAAATGAGCATAAATTAAAGTGCACCATTAAAGAAGGAAAAGATAAAAAATGAAGAGACATAAGCATCAAATATGAACAAAATAAATTGATAACAGAGTTCATCCTTGGTGAACTACATCTTTGGGTCCTTCTCTCAAATGGGTAGGCTCTTTCATTAACTCAACAAAACAATTTGGCAAAATACATAAGTATACCTCATTCTGAAATCAAGCTATAGAAATAATGCTCAGATAAGAAAACAGACAACACCACTAAATTCGTGGTGTCGAATTACCCAAAAATGTCTGTCTCCATGCCTCGATCCAACATTAGCACTCCCAGGCCCAAGAAGAATTTTGTCTTGGTTTTCGTGCTCCCTCTACAACCTACATTAATGACTGGACTGCATAAAATTTCATGCCCAAAAGGCTGTACAGTATGCGCACCTTCCCCACTAGCTAGGCAGACTCAACATTTAAAAATGTTTCACGATGTTGGTTACAAAGAAAGGCCATTGGCTTGTTGGTTTGGGTGGAATTATTAAGGCACATAGAGGGGGGGGAGGTCTCGAGGTCAAACCCATAGGCCTCCCCATTTTGGGTTTGTGTTTTTGAAAATGTATATATATATATATATATATA